>JAQZBX010108946.1:0-10510 GCA_029593785.1 Cabassous unicinctus
TCACTGTTGTAATCCTTCTGTGATTCAAAACCTGTTAAAAATGAAACCAACAAAATAACTGAAAAAATTAATAAGAAAATGAAATAATAATGAGTTTTAAAAATAGCAAGTAAAATACAAAAATTTTAAAAACTTTGAAATAATAAAAAATTAAATTAAAAATTTTTGACATGTCTTTCATCACTGAAAGATATGTTGTGTTGTATGTACAGTGACATTTCCTTCTGTTTATTCCCCCAGTGTCTTATTTTTTCATTTATCTTCAAAGAAGCTTTAGGTTACAGAAAAGTTATGCACAGAATATATGAGATTCCCATATACCCAACATCCTCCACCTTTCCCCCCCTCCCCTATTAATAATATTTTACAAGTGGATGGTATATTTGTTAAATGGATGTACAAATATTGAAGCATCACCATGGTCAATGATTTACATTATGGTTTACATTTTGGACCATACACTATTATAAATTTTTATGAAATATAACATGGCCTATATCCATCATTGCAAGATCATGTAGAGCAATTCAAAGACACCCAAAATTGCCCTATATTCCATCTATTCTATTCTTCCTTCCTCCTCTCTTTGGTGCCAATGGAAGCCACCAAACCTATAATTATAGGCTAAAGAATAAGATTGAAGAATAAGATTCATAATTACTTGCAACACTGAGGACTTATCATACTAGCTTGTCCTTTGCTCTGCCTATGCTCTCAAGAACTCCCACCCCATTATTTAAGGACATAACAGGACTCCCCAGAATGGGATTCCAAAACCTTCCTGATCATTGTGTGTGATCCCAACCACTGATACAATGCACTATGACAATAAGAACACTCACACACTCCCTAGAAGCCTGCCCCAGGTGCACCCTGTCCTGCATGCCCCCAAATCCAACACCTAAACCAGTAGCCTTCCCCTGCCATATTTGCCAGAAGAACAGTCCCAACATTGTAGTTTCAACCACATAACTGAAAATCCCCAGTATTCACCTGTCCCCTCCTCTGATGCTTCTCAGAGTGCCATGGACAGTGCAACCCCCACCCCCACCCTACTCCCTCACAGACAAGCACCACCTAACACAATAGCATCAATGCACCACTGTCATGTCCATCCAATGCATAACTACATCATTCTGCCTTATCATAGATTTTGCCCATATGGGCATTGGCTCACAATCCTCTACTCCCTTTCTGTCACATGTAAACCTCTCTTCCAGACTCTAGCTCTGTGAGCCTGCTAAGTGTTTTCATGCAATATTTGTCCTTCAGTGCTTGGCTTGCTTCACTCAACATAAGGTCTTCAAGATTCATCCATGTTATCTCATGTGTTACTACTGCATTCTTTCTTACAATTGAGTAATATTCCATTGTATGTCTATAACAGAATGTATTATCTATTCATCTGTTCATGGACCTTTGGGTTGTTTCCAAAATTTGGCAATAGTGAATAATGCTGCTATGAACATTGGCGTGCATATATCTGTTCATGTCCCTGCTTTCACTTCTTTTATGTACATACCCAGTAGTGGGATTGCTGGATTTTATGGCAGTTTTATAGATAGCTTCCTGAGGAACCACCAAACTGTTCTCCACAATGGCTGTACCAGTCTGCATATACACCAGCAGTGGATGAAGGTTCCCATTCCTCCAATCCTCTCCAACACTTGTAGTCATCTTTTTAAAAAAAATACCCACCAGTCTATTGGGAGTAAGATGATATCTCATTGCAGTTTTGATATGCATTTCCCTAATGGCTAGTAGTGTTGATCATCTTCCCATGTTTTTTCTTTAACATTTAAAAAAATATCTTAAAAGATGCTTAGATTACATAAATGTTACACAAAAATTACAGGGATTCCCAGGTTCCCCACCTCTCACACCTCCCACCACCTCCTACATAAACATCTTTCATTAGTGTGGCACTTCACCTCCAATGGATATACACATCCTGGGGCTTTGTCACTGAACATGGACCATAGTTCACATTGTACACCACACTCTCTCCCACACAGTTCTGCATTTTATATGCTGATATAAAATGGCCTATATCTGTCATTGTAATGTCAATCAAGATAATTCTAAGTCCCCAAAAAGCCCCTGTATTACAATTGCTTTTCCCTCTCCCTGTCCCAAAAGTGGACTGAGGCAAATGGCTCCACATCAACGTTGTAATTTCTTCCATTGTTTGAATCACAATATGTCTACAACAGAATACCAGTAAGTTGACTCTAGTCCATAGCTCTTACCCCAACTCTGAGGAGTCTGGGATGGTGATGTCTACTCTAGCTTCAAGTGAGAGGGGGCTCATATCTCATCAATAAGATGGATGGGATTATACTGCCTGCAGCTGGAGGATCTCTCCATTCCCTGGGATGGCCGTTGTCCATCATCATCTTGCTAGGTGACTTGGGTGAGTCTATTGAGCTATAGAGGAGGAGTTGCAGCTCCACCGAGATTCCAGGCACAGACGGCAAATGGGCAGGCCAAAGACTCCAGTCTCTGGAAGTACACATACAAACTCCAGCACCACATATAGGTTTGAATAGAAAGGACTGATAGGCCATGTGCAGGGAGGACTTATTTGAGTCCAACTCTGTCATTCTCAGGAGCACAGATTCTAAAGTATAGGCCACTGATAAGACATCAATCTCTGGAGCTATCCCCCGCTTATATAGGACCTGGGTTTCTACAGAGCCCTCAGGAACCCCTCTGTGTGGGGTGATATCCATTTGGTTTTCTCTGAGATCCTACTGAGGTGTGCATAAGCGTCACCTCTCGGATGATCTCCCGACTCTCTTTGAAGTCTCTTAGCCACATGAGCTCATTTGTCTATACCATTTACCCTTTTATTGAAGGTCTTTTTCCAGTCATACTGCAAGTTGTCACTTGGTGCTAATCCCTCATTGCCAGTGAGGCTTATCCTTTGGAGTCATGTCCCATGCTGTGGGGAGGGTAATGCATTCTTATACTGAATTTGGCTTAGAGAAAGGCCACATTTTAGCAACAAGGAGGCTCTCAGGTGGCAACCCTTAGGCACCCTGTAACAATAGGCTAAGTTTCATTTACAAGAGCAAAGACTCAAGGCTAGTCATCAATAAAAAGAACCCATTAATGGGCCATCTGCCTTTGCCAGACACTGCCCCTGTACTCGGGGGCTGTTGCTTCTCCTTTGGAGAATGTGGCAGAGCTTTCCAGGCTGGGAATTCAGTATTCCATCATTTATTGAGTGGTTGTCCACCCACTGTGACCATGCTCCACCCCTTGATCATTTTAACAATTTTATTTATCTTTCATATATATTCAGGTAAACTTCCTCCCATGGAACCCCCATCCCAGACAAACCCCACCAATGATAATTTCCTCCCCTCTAAAACCCTTCTGTGATCCAAACCTTCCTTGAAGATGAAGCCCATATAATAGCCAAATACACTTAATAGGAAAATGAAATAATAAAAATAAGCTTAAATATGAGATAAAATGCATGGTAACTTTAAAAAAACACTAGAAATAAAATAAAATTAAAGGATTGGGGTATTCAATAAATAGGAAAAAACAAAAACTTAAAAAAAATTTTTTTTTTCCATTTTCCATTTATCACTGCATAATCAGGTGTCCAGTCTGTACTGTGGCACCTGCCCCCTCTCACTCCACAGTGTCTCCCGAATTTACAATTAATTTTAAAAAAAGTTTTAGGTCACAGCAACGTCACACACAGAATACTAGAGACTCCAATATACCCAACCTCCTTCCCCTTTCCTCACCCCATATTAAAACCTTTTTTATGTGAATGGTAGCATTGTTATAACTGTTATACAGATAGTGAAACATAGCTACTAAACATTGTCAATGGTTTACAGTATAGTTTACAATTTAGATGGTACAGTTTAATAATTTTTGATGATATTTACCATTTTCTGTGTTCGTTACTGTAAGGTAACGAAAAACATTTCCCATGACCACTAAATACCCCCTGTTTGATCTTTTCTGTTCCTTCCTCCCCATCCCCCTGGGGCTCATGACACTCCCCTCTCTTGACTCATTGCCTTATAAGATCCATAGTTACATGCAACAAGAGTATTCAGAGGACATGCTGATTATCCTCTCCTATTAAGATAATCTTTGAGCCTAGGAGACACCCTCCTGTATGTTTCTGGGTGAGTCAGTTCTCCCAAAGATGGGGATTAATCTTCTTCCCACTCATCGTGTGGGTCTCCACTCCCCGACACAACACTTTATGACAGGATGAACACTCACACATTCCCCAGAAGCCTACTACAGATACACCCCTTCCTGAATGCCACCCCAACTTACACCCTCAACCAGTGACACTACCTTATCATATTGCCATAAGAGCATTCCCACTCCTGCACTTTCAACATCATGCCCACAAATCCCATGTTCACCTAGTGTCCCTCTCTACTCTCCCCCAGTATCCTTGGTATTCTAACCCACCCTTCCTAATCTACCCTCTGTCAATCCTGCACCACCAAACCCAGCAATGTCTCTACCCACCTGTCCTTTCCTTCAATATGCAACTATACTCTATCAAATTACCATAGATTATGTCCATATGCATGATGGCTCACAACCTTCTCTTCTCTTTCTCTCCCTTGTTAACCTATCTTTCAGACAATGGTTCTCAGAGACTGCTCAATTTCTGCAATTCAAATCAGTGAGGTCATATACTATTCATCCTTCAATGCCTGGCTTGCTTCACTCAACATAAGGTCTTCAAGATTCATCCATGTTATTCTGTGTGTTAGCACTTTATTCCTTCTTACAACTGAGTAATATTCCATTGTATGGATGTAACACATTTTGTTTATACATTCATCTGTTGATCGGCACCGGGACTGATTCCAGCTTTTGGCAACTGTGAACACTGCCACTATGAACATTGGTGTACATATATCTGTTCGTGTCTTTGCTTTCAATTCTTCTGGGAATATACCCAGCAGTGGAATCGCTGGATCATAAGGAAGATCTATTCTTAGATATCTGAGGAACCACCAAACTATTATCCGCAGTAGCTGGACCATTCCACAATCCCACCAGCAGTGGATTAGGGTTCCTATTCCTCCACATCCTCTCCAACACTTATAGTCTGCTGTTTTTTTTAATAGCTGCCATTCTGATGGGTGTAAGATGGTATCACATTGTAGTTTTGATTTGCATTTCCCTAATAGCTAGCGATGTCAAGAATTTTTTCATGTTCTTTTTAGCCATTTGTATTTCTTCATTGGAGAAGTGTCTTTTCAGGTGACTTGCACATTTTTTAAATGGCTTGTTTTTTTATTCTATTTTTGAGGTGTAGGATTTCTTTATATATGCAGGATATTAGGCTCCTATCAGGTATATGGCTGCCAAATAGTTTCTCCCATTGGGTAGGCTGCCTTTTTATTTTCTTAATAACATCCTTTGAGGTGCAGAAGTTTTTAATTTTGAGGAGATCCCATTTATCTACTTTTTCCATTGCTGCTCATGCTTTGGCTGTGAAGTTCATGAAACCATTTCCTATTACAAGGTCCTGTAGATGCTTCCCTTCATTATCTTCCAAGGTCTTTATGGTTTTGGCTCTTATATTTAGATCTTTGATCCATCTTGAGTTGATTTTTGTATAAGCTGTGAGATGGTATTCCTCTCTCATTCTTTTGGATATGGATATCCAAGTCTCCAAGCACTACTTGTTACAGAGGCCATTCTCTCCCAACTGAGTGGACTTGGTAGCCTTGTCGAGTATCAGATGACTGTATATGCGAGGATCTATGTGACAACTCTCAATTTGGTTCCATTGGTCAGTATGTCTATCCTTGTGCCAATACCATGCAGTTTTGAGCACTGTAGCTTTGTAGCATGTTTTAAAATCAGCTAATGTGATACATCCAACTTTATTTTTCTTTGTCAATATGCCTTTGGCAATTCAGGGCCTCTTACCTTTCCAAATATATTTTGTAGTTAGCTTTTCCAGTTCATTAAAAAATACAGTGTTGATTTTTATTGGGATTGCATGAAATCTGTAGATTATTTTGGGTAGGATAGACATCTTGATGATGTTTAGTCTTCCTATCCATGAATAGGGAATATTCTCCCATTTATTTAAATCTTCTTTGATTTCTTTTAACAGTGCTGTGTAGTTTTTTGTATATAAGTCCTTTACATCTTCGGTTAAATTTATTCCTTGGTATTGGATTCTTTTAGTTACTATTGTAAATGGTATTTTTTTTCTTGGTTTCCTCCTCAGATTGATCGTTATTGGTGTACAGAAATGCTACTCATTTTTGGGCGTTGATCATATAGCCTGCAATATTACTGAACTCCTTTATAAGTTCTAGAAGCTTTGTTGCAGATATCTCAGGGCTTTGTACATATAGGATCATGTCGTCTGCAAATAATGAAATTTTTACTTCTTCTTTTCCAATTTGGATGCATTTTATATCTTTTACTTGCCTCAGTGCTCAAGCAAGTACTTTTAAGATGATCTTAAAGAGGAGTGGTGATATTGGGCATCATTGTCTTGTTCCTGTTGTCAGAGGGAAGGCTTTTAGGATTTCACTATTGAAGATGACGTTAGCTTTGGGTTTTCCATATATACCCTTTATCATATTCAGAAAGTTTCCTTCTATTCCTATTCTGGAGTGTTTTTATCAGAAAATGTTGCTGTATTTTTTCGAATGCTTTTTCTGCATCTATAGAGATGATTATATGATTTTTTTCTTTCAATTTTTTTACTGGTGTATTGCATTGATTGATTTCCTTATATGGAGCCATGATTGCATACCCGGGATGAAACCCACTTGGTCATGGTGTATAATCCTTTTGATATGTTGTTGAATGTGATTAGCAATTATTTGGCTGAGGATTTTAGCATCTAAGTTCATCAGAGAAATTGGTCTGTAATTTTCCTTTCTTGTGGTATCTTTATTTGGTTTTGGTATTAGTTTAATGTTGGCATCGTACAGAGTTAGGCAATATTCCTTTTACTACTTTTTTTGGAAGAGCTTTAGTAGAATTGATATTAGCTCTTTCCAGAATGTTTGGCAGAATTCAGCTGTGAAGCTATCTGGTCCTGGGCTCTTCTTAGTTGGGAGCTTTTTGATGACTGATTCTGTCTCTTTACTTGTAATTGGACTGTTGAGTTCATCAATTTCTTCTTTCATCAATGTAGGCTGTTTGTGAGATTCTAGAAACTTGTCCATTTCCTCTAAATTATCGTTCTTGTTGGCATATAATTTTTCAAAATATCCTTTTATTATACTCTTTATTTCCGTGGTGTAAGTTGTGATATCCCCTTACTCATTCATTATTTTGTGTATTTGCATCTGCTCTCTCTTTTTCTTTGTTAGTCTGGCTAAGGGATTGTTAATTTTATTGATCTTCTCAAAGAACCAGCTTTTGGTTTTGTTTATTTTTTCTAGTGCTTTCTTATTCTCCATTTCATTTAGTTCTGCTCTAATCTTTGTTACTTCCTTTTGTATTAGTTTGCTGTTATTTTTCCAATTCCTCCAAGTGTGCAGTTAGGTCTTCAATTTTAGCTCTTTCTTCTTTTTTAATATACGCATTTATGGCTATGAACTTCCCTCTCAAGACAGCTTTCCTTGCCTCCCATAGGTTCTTATATGTTGTGTTGTCATTTTCATTAGTTTCAAGGTAGTACTGATTTCTTTTGAGATTTCCTCCTAGACTCACTGTTTGTCTAAAAGTGTGTTGTTTGACTTCCATATCTTTGTGCCTGATCTGATTCTCTGGCTCCTATCTATTTCCAATTTCATTGCACTGTGGTCAGAGAAATTGTTTTGTATAATCTCATTCTTTCTGAATTCATTGAGTGTTGTTCTGTGGCCTAGCATGTGGTCTATCTTGGTGAATGATCTATTTGCACTCAAGAAGAATGTAAATCCTGCTGTATTTGGGTGTAGTGTTCTGTATATGTCTATTAAGTCCAGGCCCTCTAATGTATTGTTCAGAGTCTTTGTTTCTTTATTGATTCTCTGTCTAGATGTTCTGTCTAATGATGATAATTGTGTATTAAAGTCCCCCACTATAATTGTAGATGTGTTTAATTCTCCACTTAGGTTTTACAGAGTTTGTCTCATGTATTTTGAGACACCCTGATTAGGTGCATAAATGTTTATGATTTTCTCTCTTCTTGAGAGATTACCCCTTTTACTAATATATAGTGTCCATCTTTGTCTCTTACAATAGTTTTGCATTTAAAGTCTTTTTTGTCTGATATTAGAATAGCTACTCCTGCCCTTTTTTGGCTATTGCTAACTTGTAAAAATTTTTCCAGCCATTCACTTTCAGCCTCCTTGAATCCCTGGGTCAAAGGTGGGTTTCTTGTAGACAAGATAAAGATGGATTATATTTCCTTATCCATTCTGCTAATATGTGTTACTTGACTGGTGAGTTTAATCCATTAACATTCAGTGTTATTACTCGCAATGAATTTCTTACTTCAGCCATATTTTCTTTGGGTTGATGTATGTCATATGTTGTTTTCTTTCTGTTTTTGTCATTTTAGTTGTTTTTAAACTCTCCTCCAACTCTCTCTCCCTTGTGTTTTCCTTTCAACTTGTAGAACTTCCTTTAGTATTTCTTGAAGTGCAGGTTTCTTATTTGCATACTGTCTTAATTTCTGTTTATCTGTGAATATTTTGAACTCTCCATAGTTTTGAATGCCAATTTTGCTGGACAAAAAATTCGTGACTGGAAGTTTTTTCTTTTAGCACTTTGACTATGACATACCACTGTCTTCTTGCCTTCATTGTTTCAAATGAAAAATCAGCCCTTAATCATATTATGCTTCCCTTTTATGTGATGGTTCTCTTTACTCTTGCTGCCTTCAGTATTTTCTCTTTGTCTTGAGCATTGGAGATATTGACAAGTATATGTCTTGGAGTTGGCCTGTTGGGATTTATACTATTTTGGTGCACTGTGCTTCCTGGATCTGCACATCCATCTCTCTCATTAGGGTTGGGAAGTTTTCAGCCATTATTTCCTTCAGCACTCCTTCTGTTCCCTTTCCCTTCTCTTCTCCTTCTGGGATGCCCATAATGCATATGTTTGTGTGTTTTGTGTTGTCGATTGAATCCCTGAATCCCTGCAGGATTTTTACTATCTTTTTGTCTATCTGTTCTGCTATCTGTGTGATTTCAAATGTGTTGTCTTCCACATCACTAATTCTTCCTTCTGCTTGTTCAAATCTGCTGTTATGTGAATCCAGCGTCTTTTTGATTTCTTGCATTGTGCCATTGATCACCAACATATTCGTTATCTTTTTATGTATGTTTGCAATTTATTCAGTATGTTCTCCCAGTGTCTTCTTAATATCCTTAATCTCTTCCTTAACTTCATTAAGTTGGTCTATGATATTTGCTTGGCAAGCTTTGATTAGTTGTTCGATGTTCTGCATCTCTTCCTTGGTTTTAGTTTGTTCATTGGGCTCTTCCATGTCTTCCTGTTTCTCAGTGTGGTTTGTAATTTTTTGTTACCCTCTAGTCATCATTTTATCTTGGTAGGTTTATTCGGTTGATTAGCTTCTCTCTCTGCTCTAGAGTTTTACTTAGCTGGTGGTCCTGTGTGTGTGTTAAGTTTTTTTTTTGACAATTTTGCTTCTTATTTTATTTCCTTGCTTCTTTCTATGTTCCCTTGAAAGCAAAAGATTAGGGCCAGAGGAATTGAAAGATGTGAGAAAGGAAGGATAATACTAATATGAAAAAAGTTAGGAAAAATAGAAGTAGAAGGAATATTGCCTAACTCATTCTACGATAAAAAAAGAAAACAGAAAAAAGAAAATAAAATGCCAAAATAACTCTATGGTTCCCCTACATTTATTCTCACCCCTCATTTCTTTTACCTGGTAGTAATTTTCAAGGATTTTTGGCTCAGATAAAATGTGTAGAATAAATAATGCAAAGTATAAATAATGTTTTCTTCAAACAAATGGAATTATTATTTCCTGTCACGTTTTTATTTTTCCCAGAAAGATTTAAATAAGAATGGCTGAGATTAATTGAAAGATGTTATTATTGTTTCCTTAAAATCACTATTACTGTTTCTATTATTTCTTTTCATTAAACAGCAGCATCTCTGTGTCATACCTGAGATAAAACAAACTCTTTCCAGTGATGCTCTGTAAATAATGAAACTTTTGAAAGAAAATTATGATACTAGCACATAATGCATAAATAATATTTCAATGAACAGATGTTTGTTAAAATGAGTGAATAAAGAAAAGATTAGAACAAAAAAAAGTTAGGAGAGGGGCTGAATAAGACAATGAAATGAATATTTAGCTAATGTAGGCATTATATAGTAGGAAAAAAAAGTGAAGTACCTATCATGGACTGGGAAACCAAATAGCAGAATATATATATAATGATTTAGAAGGCTAGAATGATGAGGAGGGAGAGAAAGAGTAAAGAATGGGCTGAAAGGAAAAAGTTAATATTAGAAAAAAGAAGAAAATGGAATAGATAGAATAGAAATTGACAACCTTAAGTTGTGG
>JAQZBX010108947.1:0-10508 GCA_029593785.1 Cabassous unicinctus
TCATTTCCCAGTGAGCTCATGAAAAAGTGGCCAAGGTGATAGATGAAGTTTATGCATTGGCTCAGCAACATGGACTTCCATGCAGCAAGGACAAACTGGCCTGACTACACCGACAATTGTGTGCCCAATCTGTCAGCAGCAGAGACCAACATTCAGTCCCTGATATGTCCATTGCACAAGGCGATCACTCTGCTACCTAATAGCAGGTGGATTATATTGGACCACTTTCAACATGGAAGTGACAGTATTTTGTACTTACTGGAAAACATACACTGGATACTGATATGCCTTTGGTGTCCTCATGTCTCTGAAACAATGGGTAAAAAGGAAGTTTCTCTACTGGCAGAAGTAATTAATTGATCTTACTTACCAAGGGGAAATTGGACTATTAATGAAGGTAAGAAGTTAAGGAAGAGATGTCAGGGATATAGAAGTTCCCTTAGGGTGCTTCTTAGTACTAACGTGCCCTGTGATTAAAGTCAATGGAATAAGATAGCAACTTAGTCCAGAGAGGACCACTAATGACATAGAACCTTCAGAAATGAAGATTTGGATAATCCCGCCAAGTAAAGTCTTATGATGAGGTGAGATGCTTGATTCTTGTCACATGGAGAACTCTTTCTCCTGTATCTTGTCTTCTTCTTTCCATTGATTTCCAGCTTCTTCCTATGTGGCCTTCTCCAATCTCTGGTTTCCCATGTCTTCTCTTCATAAAATGCCAGTAACATTGATTGAAACACATCCTCATTCATTTGGGCAGCACCTTAAATGGAAACTCTATATTCAAGAGGTGCTATTTATAAATGGTTTTTACTTATAAGAATGAGAATTAAGATTAAGAATATATCTAAGTTGGGGTACAAAAATCAATCTATCACAGTCTGCCCTCTGGAACATAGAAACACACATTCTTCCCACATGCAAAACACATTCATCCATTCCAACATCCAAAAACCCCTAAATCATGTCAGTAAACACCCTGAGTCAAAATGTCATCAGAATCATTTGTGGGGAAAGTTCCTATATAATCTGTGCATCTGTGAAACTTAAAATACAAGTTATCTGATTCCAAAGTACAATAATAGGACAGGCTAGCATAGACACTGACATTCCAGAGTAGAGAAACTGGAAAGAAAAGGAGATCAAGTTTCCCAAACATATTTGAAATACAAAAATGTCAAATTTCATTTGATTTTTTTTCATTTTCTTTATTTTTAAAGACTATGATAGACTATAATTACATTATAGTTTACACTCTGCCCTGCACAATTTTATAAGTTATGACAAAAAGATAATGTCCTGTATTTGCCTTTGAATGTCACACAGGATAATTCCAATGTCCCAAAAATGCCCCCATGTTATTCCTACTTTTCCTTTTCCCTCTCCTTAGAACCTCTAGTGGTCCCTGCCTTTATATCAATGATAAAAGTCCTTCCATTGGTAGAATAATAATAAATCTATAATAGAATAATAATAAGAATACTTTAATCCATTGTTCATTCCCAATTTTGGGGATTTTGGGTTGGTGATGCCCACTCTATTTCTAATTGAGAGGGGCCTTGGATCCCATGGGACAGGTCGATGGAACTATCTTGCTTGCAGTTGCAGACACTCTCTGTCCATTGGGTGGGCATTGTCCATCATCATCTCTCTGTTAGTTGACCTGGGCAAGGCCAATGAACTGGTGAATAGGTGTTGTAACTCTGCTGAAATTCAGGGCTCAACTGGTACATGAACAGAACAAAGATTTAAGTCTCTGGGGCATATATTCAACAAGTATAGTGCTAATTATAGCACTATACTTGTTCAAATAAAAGGGGCTGAAGAGCTATATGTAGGGAAACTATAAATGAGCCTAATTCTGTTGCACTGGGGAGCATAAATTCCAGAGTAAGGCCCACTGAAAGGGTGGGTCTTTTTTTTTATTGATTTCATATTATTTTCAAAGAAGCTTTATGTTACAGAAAAGTCACATAGAAAACCTAAGGGATTCCCATATACCCAACACCCTTTCCCTTTTCCATTCTCTCCTATTAATAGCATTTTATATGCAGACGGTACATTTGCTACAGTTGATATACAAATATTGAAGCATTACTACTAACCATGGTCAATGGTTTATACTGTGGTTTACATTTTGGACACCTTTATAGGTTTTGATGAAATTTAAAATGGCCTGTATCTGGAGTAGAGGTTTCCCCTTACAAAGCTTGCAATGATTAACAGGTCATAAGACAGTGACTCAATTCCCCTGTGACATAAATTGAAGAGGCAACCTCCAACCATACCCTATGTGACCATTTGAGCAAACCATAGCCTACAGGCTTGGAGGCAGCGCATCCCATCACAAGAATGAAAAATGGAGCCATATAGCAGTGAAGTAGATAAGGGTTTTCACCCCTTCTGGGCCCAGGCACCACCAACCCCTCTTGCATTCTAGTACCTTTCCTCCTAGCCTACTACCCCCTGGCCATTTGGCCCCAGGCTGTACTTGGTTTCCCCACCTATTGACGTACTGTATAAAGTCATATCCACCACATTCCAAGGGTCAGTTGAAGTCTAATCTTTAGACCCCACCCCCACTGGGAGAACATCTCAATAAACTTCCTGCCTGTAATTATCAGTCTCCGTGTCCCAGTAAGCACCACATTTGTCCAACAATCTGTTATTGCAAGATCATGCAGAACAATTCTAATGCCCTAAAAATTCCCTATGATCCATCTATTTTATTTTTTCTTCACTCTCCCTTCAGAACCTATGGTATCTAATTAAGTTTCAATTTTTGGAGGGTAAGATTCATAGTTATTTGCAATAATATTGAGGGCTTGACATATTGGTCTGTTTTCTTTTTTTAGGCACAGCCTATGTTTTTGACAGATTCTTATCCCTGTAATTGAGAACACAGAAAAATCTCCCCAGGATGGGAGTTTAATACTTTCATGTTTATTGTGTGGGTCTCCATGCACTGAGATAATACACAATATGATGAGATGAACACTTATATATTCTATAAAGGCATATCCCAGGTACTCCCTATCCAGTATATCCCCATATAATGCCTTATACCAGTAACCTTACCCTGCCATATTTTCAAAAAGAACATTCCCACCATTGCAGTTTTAACCACAGACCTGTAAATTCCCAGAGGTCACCTGCTCCTCTCTCCAACCCTCCCCCAGTTCCATGGATAGTCAACCCAAACCTGCCCCCACTCTTCTCCCCCTCACAGACCAGCACAGCCTCTCTCCATTAGATTTCAAGGTCTGAGAGTCAGCTGTGAACCGATGCTCTGTCTTCAGGGCCTGCTGTGTAGGTAACCACATCCTTTCCAATACCTGCACTTTGATCCTGTTCTCTGCAAACAATAGGGCCTAGGTTAATCCCTTTCCAAGCATGTGGTCAGTCTTTCCATGATGGCTGTGGTATAGAATACATTCTTGCATGTTTAAAGTGAGTGGATTATACCTATTTTTAGGAAGTACAAACATAGGTTAGGATTGTGTCATGACAGCTTTTCCAGTTTCATGCTCAATGAGTCACCTGATATTTTATAATAGCCTAAAATATTTTCTTAGTGTAGAACTACTTTAACACTTGGAGATAAGTATGTTCAAAGTAAGATAGTCCAGGTAAAAGTAAGAGCAAAGCAAGTAGGATCTCAACATAAATGGTTCTGAAAATTTAACAATATAGTACAAGAAAACTTCAATTATCTAGTGGTTTTTCTTTTGATACACTGAGGGACATAATCAATTATTCTTTTAAGCTTATTTTGTTATCTATATAATCTAGAGGCCAGTTCAGCATACTACATATTTTATTCTCATTTAATGATTGTTTTTTTAGTTCATAGTCTTTTTCTCTTCTCTTAATGGCTTAAAAAATATCCACATGGCTCAAGAATCATCTTTTGTTTACTTTCATTATGGTGGCAAGTGATGAATGCAGAATAAGGTCATGGTACATTAGGAAGCACTATATGATTGTGAACCCTGCACATCATACAAGGGGGACATGAGTTTAAGTTTTAGCTCTGGCATGTATTAGGTGTGAGAACTGCTATAAAGATAAAATAAAGCAAAGTGCACAAAATTTCATTCTTACAACCAGTGCTCAATGTATGAAAGCTTTTATTATTTTATCCTCTTTTGAAAGCTTTGTTGAGCTTCAATGTTGAGTCCTAGATATCTGGAATTTTCTGCTTTCTTTTAAAATGAGAGTTATGTAACCCACTTTAAATTAATTTCTAAAGCTTATCCATAATTAATTAAATTCTTTAAGATTCAAATTATTTGTACCTACTGAGTCCTTTCAATATGTTCTAATATTGGTTTGATCATACCTAGTATAACTTTTCCTTCAGCATTCAGACAATATGTATATATGTATTTATGGAACTTAGCACTTTTTAAAATTATAATATTTTGGAACATGAAAAGGTAGAAGATGGTCACTAAAAACCTTTATACCTATGTTACTCATAGTGTGAATCACTGGATTTAAACCATATAGAGTTTGGCATGCATATTACTAATAGCAAAGTACCTGGCTCAAGACTCTGGTCACATACATTTTAATGATTTGTTTTTAATATTAACTTTACAGCTAATATTTGCTAATTTAAAAAATAAATTAATACATTTGATGATGTAATTTCAATTTTGTGTCTCCCTCTTTTATAAAGAAAATTTAAAGGAAATTCTTTAAATAGTTATTGCTTTATATATATAATGAATCTTCCTGGCCTCCATCATTGCATCTTCCTGGTCATTCAAATGTATTGCTATTTTAAAGAGGAGAAAACTTTGGACCAAAAGGTTAACATCACACACAGCTTTTAATCATGGAGCTGAACCATGAAAATATACTTACATGTTACAAATTCTATTTTATTTGCTTTTCAGCACTGTGGATTCAAGTACAACATTAATGATGGCAAGGATTATTTCAGAACTATTATTTTTCTCATGAGTCTTAATCACATATAAAGAATATGATATTGATTTAATCATTCATCAAATATTTTATTTTATTTTTTTCATTTCTGCTTTAATCTCCCAAACAAAAAGCTTTTGTCTCAGCCTCCCTTCAGCTAATATTTTTGGCTACCCCTCCTAATATGGTGCTTTTAAATAAAAAAATTAAAAAAGCTTTGTGATGTCCCAAAAAGTGCTTAACAGATTTTTTTCTGATTAAATGAAACATTTAAAAGGAATTTAAAGTGTTATAGTCATTCAAAATATTTCGTTAATTAGAATATGTGGTTTGTATAATAGGTTTTTATAAATTTGGAGAAAAACATGAATTTATGTATTACAAAAATTCTGAACACCCAAAACAAGGTAAATACAATATGCATTCCCACCGCTCCCCACCCCCCACACAGCAGCACATCAAAATCAAGTTACAGCAAATGAAAGATACAAAGAAACATTTCAAAGCAGCCAGGGTGAGCAGAGCAAACACAAACCTTGGCAAGAAGGGAGAAGGAGAGAGGAACCTTTGGGGGATTCAGAGTGGGGAATATGCCAATTATGGCTGGCTTCTCAAAAGAGACAAGGATACTTGAAGGAAAAAAAATGCACAAAGTGTGAGAAGGCAAAAAATAATAATAATATTAATAATAATTCTATGTTTAGTGAAAAGGTTCATGAAATTCAAATGTGAGATAGAGACATTTAAAATAAATGAAAGCTCAGAAAATGTGTTGCCAAAAGTCCTGTGGCACAAGGATAGCTAACAGAAATTTTCCAGTCTGAAGAAAATGATATGAGAGGAAAAATTGAATCTACAAAAAGGAAGAACCCAAGACATTATAGATATGTGAAATTTTTGTGAAAGACAACTGTGTAAAACAAAATTAATGCATTGTATTTTCAGGATTATAATATTTAGAGAAGTAATATATACAGAAACAATGGCTGACATACTCAGAGCTAATGAAATTAGAAATATTTAGGGTTCTTATATTTAATATGAAGTGGTATAATAATATTTTTTTCTTTTTTATTAGAAAAGATGTAGAAATACAGAAAAGCCATTCAGAAAGTGCAGACATACCAAATATCCCCACACAGTTTTCCCAATTATTAGTAATTTTCATCATTGTGATACCTATTTTATTTTATTAATTATTTTATTATTTATTTTATTTTTTATTTTTTGTGGAAGACCCTTAAGAGAATGCCATTTCTGGATAAGTACCTGAAATGATCACACAGACATCAATTATTGGAGCTGGGGAGGAAGGGAGGTGTTAGAAAACTGTTGACTGCGGAACAATGTGAAGGACATGGGATCCATCTTGCATAGCCATCTTGGGATCACGGGTGTGTTTTGGCAAACATTGCCACATTTGTAATGAACTGAACCATTAAAGAGTCACAATTTTGGGGATCCAGGCAGTTTTTCTGTGGATCATCCTTTGCTGAGTTCAACTTGAAGGTGGAGAAAATATGTTTTTGTACCATAAGGCCATTACTTGGAGTAATTGGCAGAAATTTAGAAAGAGCCAGGGGCTTGAAGGTAATATGGTAGCCGTGATGTGGTTCCATGGATGATGGAGACAGTAAGTTCAGTTAGAGTGATTTTACTGTTGAACCACTTAGGATTTTTGGCACAGCCATTAACAAATGTGTATATCTAGCTCTTCTGTCAGCAGTACTGGAAACATCCAAGAAGGATAAACAGAGCTATTCAAGGATCCACAGTAACAGACTCTGACCCTAAAGAGAAAGCCTCAGAATCTGCATTTCTATTAAGGAATTAAAGATGAGTAGTAATAGTTACTAATTTATGGATACATTTTATTAACCTTAAGGATTGTAGGACTGGGGTTGGGGACTTCCTGGCAAATGATGTCAGTAAAATTGGTTGGTGCCTGTAGCAGTTTGGCATTGTATTTTCCCATGTATCACCATATTCTTAAAACCCTGTAATAGAGGAACAATTTTGTATTTGTACTGTTAACCATAATTCTTATCCACCACAAAGTGTCTATGTTATACAGTCCCTAGATTATCCTCCATCTTTCTTTCTTTTGATGCTTTTACAATTATTGAAAAAACGTTATTATAA
This sequence comes from Cabassous unicinctus, assembly GCA_029593785.1. Taxonomy (NCBI): domain Eukaryota; kingdom Metazoa; phylum Chordata; class Mammalia; order Cingulata; family Chlamyphoridae; genus Cabassous; species Cabassous unicinctus. The sequence continues at coordinate 7,078 of JAQZBX010108947.1, forward strand.
AGTGTTAAGTGATGTCCATGATTTATATTAGGTTTCACTGTTGTGTTGTAAAGTTCTATGGTATTTCTTTAAATTTTTCTGTAAATTGACATACAACCTAAAATTTTGACTTTTAAACACTTGCAAATATACAATTCTGTGGCATTAATGATTTTCACAGTGTTGTGCTACCATCACCACATCCCTTATCAAAGTTTTCCGTCACCCTTAATAGCAACCCTCTACCAATTAAGTTTTAACTCCCCATTCCCTATCCCACCTTGGGACCTGGAAACCTAGATTTTAGTATCTGATATATTTATGTATATAATCTTAAACACTTCTTATCAATGAGATCATATAATATTTGTACTTTTGGGTCTTGCTTGTTTCACTCAACATGATGTCTTCAATTTTATTCCTGCTGTACCATGCATTAGAACTTAATAAATTTTTATTTTTCAGTAATATTCCATTGTATTTATATACCTCCTTTTGCTTTTCTATTGATCTGATGATGGATATTTGGGGTGCTTCCATCTTTTGGCAATTAGGAATAGTGTCGCTATGAATTTTGGTGTGCAAATATCTGTTTGAGTCCCTGATTTCAATTATTTATGGTATATACCTTAAAGTGGGAATGCTGGGTCATATGATAATTCTACACAAAACTTTCTTAGGAATCTCCAAAGTTTTTCCACCAACAGTTGCACCAGCATCATTTCATATCCCCATCAACAATGAACAAGCATTCCCATTTCTCCTCATCATCTCCAACACTTTTTATTTTCTCATAGAAATTCTATTGGATAAGAAATTGTGTCACATTGTACTTTTGATTTGTATTTAGCTAATGGCTAATGATGTCCATATTTTTATGTATTTAGTGGCCAGTTATCTTCTGTGAAAAAAAGTCTATTCAAATTTGTCCATTTTTTAATTGGATTGTTATATTTCTGTTGTTGAGTTGTAGGATTTCTTTATATATAATGGACAATAAATCCTTATGTGATACATGATTTCCAAATATTTTCTACCATTCCATATGTGTTTTTTTACTTTCATATACTGATGCATAAAAGTTTTTTTATTTTGATGAATCTTTGTTTATCAATTTTATTTTCTTTTGTTCCTGCACTTTGGGTAAATGCTAAGCAACCACTGCATAATACAGATTACTGAAGACATTTCCCAGTGTTTATCTTTAGGGGTCTTTCTTAATTTGTGGCTGTTAAAATAAATACTATAAAATGAGTTAGCTTAAAGAATTAAAGAATGGGGATTTATTGGTCCACCAGTTTATGGCAGGCAGAAGTCCAAAATCAAAGTGTCAAAAAGGTGATTCTTTCTCTTCAAAGACTGGTATTCTGTGGTTAACTGCCAGTGATCCTTCATCCTTGGCTTTTCTGTCATGTGGCAATATACGTGACTATGACATTCTCCTTTCTACTCCAGGTACCATTCAATTCCAGCTCCTCTGTGGCCTTCTCTCTTGTTCGAATTTCATTCTTGTTATAAAGGACTCCAGTAATTGGATTACACCAAAACTGATTCATTTGGCCAAACCTTAAATAAAAATAACATCTTCAAAAGGTCATATTTAAAATGGGTTCATTCCTACAGGAATGGATTGAGGATAAGATTTATTAGTGTGCATAATTCAATTCCCAAAAGATTTTATAGCTGATATTATTTTATTTAAATACTACAGTCATTTTTGTTAATTATAGTATATGGTGAGAGACAGAAGTACACTTTTTTTTTTTCATATAGCTATCCAGTTTTCCCAACACCATTTTTCAAAGAGTCTATTCTTTCCCTCATTGAGTGGTTTTGGCAGCCTTTTGAAAAATCAAATGGCCGTAGGCATGAGGATTTATTTCTGAACTCCCATTTCAATTCTGTTGGTCTACATATCTGTTCTTGTGCCAATGTCATGATGTTTTGATTATTGTAGCCTTGAGTTTTAAAAATGAGAAGTGCTAATGCTTCAACTCTTTGAAGATGTTTTGACTCTTTGGGCCTTTAACTTTCCAAAAAAATTTTTTTAATTGGCTTTTCCATTTCTGTACAGGTGGGTGTTAGAATTTTGATTGGAATTGCATTGAATGTATTAATTGCTTTGGGAGAATCAACATCTTAACAATATTTAGTCTTCAGATCCATGAGCAAGGTATATCCTTCCATTTATTTAGGTCTTCTTTGAGTACTTTCAGCAGTGTTTTGTGTTTTTTTTTTCATATAAGTACTTTATATCCCTAACAATACTTTTTCCTAGTTATTTGATTTTTTATAGCTGCTATTGTAAATAGAATTTTATTCTTGACTTCCTCATAAAATTGATCATTACTTTTATATAGAAATATCAGTGACGTTTCATGTTGATATTGTACCCTCTACTTTGCTGAATTGCTTTATTAGTTCCTAGTTTTGTTGTGGATTTTTTAGATTTTCTACATATAAGATCATGTCATCTGCAAACATGGAATGTTCTACTACTTCCTTTCAATTTTGGATGCATTTGATTTCTATGTCTTGTCTAATGACTCTGGCTAGAACTTTCATTACTTGTTGAAAAGTACTGGTGACAGTAAGCATTCTTTTCTTGTCCCTAATATGTTAGTCATGGGTTTTTCACACATAGCCTTGCTATTTTGAGATAAGTTCCTAAATTCTTAATTTTTGAGGGTGTTTATAAGAAGAGTGCTCGATTTTGTCAAGTAACTTTTATGCATCAATTTTAGATTGTCATGTTTTTGTTTTCCTTACTTTTTTTCTTCATTCTTCTGATGTGGTGTATTACATTAAGTGATTTTCTTGCATTGAACCATTACTGCATATTTAGATTAATCCCACTTGATTGTGGTGTGTAATTCTTTTAATGTACTGTTTGATAGAGTTTTGTTGACTATTTTTGCATCTGTATTTATAAGGGATATTGGCCCACAATTTTGTTGTGGTATCTTTTCCTGCCATTAGTATTAGGGTGATGCTCACCTCATAAAATAAGTTAGGATGTGTTCCCTATTATCAATTATTTAAAGGAATAGGAGCAGTATTGGTGTTTTGGAATGTTTGGTGAAATTCCTCAGTGATCTTATCTGGCCTTGTAATTTTCATTTTGGAGAGGGTTTCGGTTACTGCTTTGTTCCTGAGATGTTTTTGATCTGTTGAGATGTACTATTTCTCCTTGAGTCCTTGAGTCAGTATAGGTAGTTTGTGTATTTCTATTAAATTGTCCATTCCACCCAGATTATCTAATTTATTTGATACAATTGTCCATAGTATCCTCTTATACTTCTTTTTATTTCTTTAGAGTCAACAGTGATGTTCCTCCTTTTATTTCTAATTTAGTTATTTGGGTCCTCTGTGTTTGTTTCTTTGTTCCAGTCTAGCTAAAATTTTGTCAACTTTATTGATATTTACAAAGAAACAATTTTTGGTTTCATTGA
>JAQZBX010108948.1:0-10508 GCA_029593785.1 Cabassous unicinctus
TATTTTTTATTTTTTCTAAAAGATATTTAGATTACATAAAATGTTACATAAAAAAACATAAAGGATTCCCATATACCCCATCCCCACACCTCCCACTTTTCCCCACATTAACAACTTCTTTCATTAGTGTGGTACATTCATTGCAATTGATGAACACATTTTGGAGCATTGCCACTAAGGATGGATTATAGTTTACATTATAGTTTATACTCTTTCCCACTCAATTCTGTAGGTTATGGTAGGATATATAATGGCCTGTCTCTGTCATTGCAATGTCATTCAGGCCAATTCCAAGTCCTGAAAATGCCCCCATATTACACCTCTTTTTCCCTCTCCCTGACTACAGCACCTCCAGTGGCCACTGTCTCCACATCAATGATATAATTTCTTTAACCCAGAGAGCTGGTTGTTATATGTTTGTCAGTACGTCACTAATAAAATTTATTAGGTAGGTCCCTGAGACCTGTGACAGGAACTTAAATCAATGGTGAAGTAGAGGGGGGTAGGAATAAATGGGAAGCTCCAGAAAACTCAAGTAATTGCTAGCTGTGTTTGTCATTTGAGAAACTGAAAATAGGTACAGTTTGGCTACTCAATCACAGATAATATTTTTGTTACTAAGCTGACCCCTCTTATGTGAGAGATGCCTCACATAAGATTTGCCTCCCCCGAACAGTCCAGAAATTGAGGTTTCTTTGATTACAAACTGATCTTCTTAATGGACCTCAAAAAGAGTGAATGTGATGGGGCTTGGCTGCTGGGAATATTTTAGAGGTAGGGCTGGTGAGACAGACTTTCTTAGATTTACTGCCTAGTCTCCTAGTGCCCATTTATTTTTTAGCATCTTTTACCAATTATTTTTTAAGGCAGCACAATGGAAAAAACAAGTTCTCTGAAGTAACAACAACTAACATTTATTAATTATTTACAGTAATAATAACTGCTAGCACATATAGCACTTAACTATGAATGTCAAGTACTGCTCTAAGTACTTTAAATATATAAACTGAATAAATACAACAAACTTATGAACAATTCCTACAATTATTTCCATTTTACACATGAGGAAACTGAGGTTCAGATTGGTTGAATCACCTGCCTAAGGTGGTAGTGTCAGGATTTGAATACAAGTATCTTGAGACTGTGCTCTTAACCAGAGAAAGGAAGAAGGCATAAAAAGATGTTAGGGTTAAATACTTACATAGTTTCAGGCATAAAATGTAAGTGCTCCAGGTTGAGGTTATCTAGGTCCTCACTTTTGAGAGAAGATATAGAAGACAAAGTGCCATGACGAGAACCTGGACAAAATACATCACACTGGTGTCAGATGCGAACAAGAAACCCTTCCCCCCACTTGTATTTTACCCTATTTTTTTGTATGGGGCAGGGTCTAGCTCAATTACTTTCTCCTAGATAACATTCAGGGTTTGCATTTCAAAGAGGGATCCCTTGGATGGACAGGGGATTTGATTGAGAGAATAGTAATGCTGGGCTGCTTGCTTGCTGGCAGTAAAAACTAATTCAAATCTTGGGTTTCATTACACCAGCCTTTTCAAATACCCAATGAATTCATTTCTATGGACATTGCCATGGGATCTTATGGTGTGAGGTTTCTGGAAAAGGGAGTGGGGTATCTACTGGAGAGTAGGATTATGGCTAAATATGATGTTTGAAAACACAACTTTATTCTCTGGGAACTGGGAGACAGTGATGAAGGATAAAATAAGAGAAGAAGAAGAGAAAGAAAGATCCTTACGGTGTGTTGGACTTGTTCTCTTAATATCCTCTGAGTCATCTTCCAGGAAGAAAGTTGAAGTAAAGTTCTTAACAGATATTGCCTGTCTGCTTTGATCATCCAGAGCTATAAAGAATAAGTGGAAGGAAAAAGGAAGGAAGGGAGGGAGGGATGGAGGGAAGGAAGGATGGAGGGAGGAACGGGGAAGAGCAGGAAGGAAGATTGGTCACATTTATTGAACATTTATTGAGCATCTATTGTGCTCAGTTAATGCCAACCATTGTGTGGGTAGATAACTGAGACTCCCATTTGACCATCACCTTTACTCCATCATACTGTTGTTAGTCTCAGCTTCCTTGTTACCCCCATGTTTCTTCATAGCCATGCCTGAGCTTTCTCTGTTTTACTGGTTTCTCTTTTTCTGTCAGCCAGTAAATGTGGTTGTGAGTAGAAGCTTGTGGAGGGGGTGGGTAGATGGAAGGAGGAAATCCTCTACTTTTTACCTCCATCTTCACTTCTTTGTTAGTTCATTTACTCACATGACTTTTGTCCAGACTTTAGCCTCTAGGACTGTGTCTCTCTTTCACTGAAATGTCCTACCCATACCTAGAACATTTGGGAAGTTTTATTCTTCTCACTAGCCTATATCTTGCATAGCTCAGATACTTAGACCATGCCAAAGGCCACAGGTTCAATCCCCACTCTGCCAGTGGAGATTTTCTTTGTCCTATGGCCATAAGCTGGACTTCTAAATCTGATGAATATGTTGATGGAGCTGGAGCAGGCTGAAGGTTGGGTGTGACAGGGTTATGGCTACATCAGATTAATCTGATCCCCACTACTTTAAAACCAACTACAGAAACAGAGGCAGCCTGTTTAATTATGCCACATTGCAGAAAGGAGATTTCCCTTTTTTCTTGGTTGTCCTTAAAGGTCCAAGGCAGGGGAAGATAACATGGCTAAAAGTCAAAGGCCCCCTCTTGGGGCCCTTATGCCTGATTAATGCTGTGCAAGACATTCAGAGAAGAACACCATTTTCTTTCTAAAATAGTCATAGGTTTGGTGGTTGGAAGGAAACAGAAGCAGGTGGGAAAAAATCCCATGGCTTGTGGTGGAGGCTGACTGTGCTTTGAGCCCGGCCATTTAGCAGCTATAATTGCATAGGATGAGTGTTAGTTCCAAAAATAAATGAGTAGCAAGATTTGTGTGCCTGAGAGGTAGGAGAAGCTAGAGAGGCAACTTATCAGGACTGAGGATTTTCCAATTAGCAGAATCTGAGTATTGACACTGAATGTTTTATGAATACAGAATCAGGTTAAATTTTAGTACTGGAGTCAGATAGCAAATCCAGAGTGAGGGAGACCAATAAACCATCCAGTGGAACCCTCCCTTTCTGCTGCCTCAGTCACCACAACCATGGGCACCTTACCTTGTTCAACCTGGAATATGATGAGTTTCAAGGATTTCTGGAGTTTCTGGGCCTTTGTGACCAGCTCCAACTTGCACCTGGATATGTGGTCTATTTGAGGGATGGGGGGCTTTCCAGCTGTCTTGCCACTGTCTGCACATACTGTAGCACTTTTCTCAACAGGCATAGATGCTGCCTCCTTATTCAGGACATCAATCAGGATGCTGAGCTTATCATACATTAAGTCACTCTATATAGGGAAGAAGGAGATGGGGTATTGTTATGAGGAATGAGTGCTTGAAAGGACAGAATGAGGAGCTGGGAGCAGTATGGGGTGGGGCAGGGGTGAGTAGTTGGCTAGGAGGACTGAGCCTAGAAAGCCACATGAGGGGAAAGATGAACGTTTGGGTAGAAGTGATAAGATAACCAAAGGATGTTAGGGGATCAAATATATATTATTCATTTCTGAGCAGTTCCAAGCATCAATGTATGTTTCTGAGTCTTATGTCAGACTGGCCTGAAAAATGATGTGTAACATGGCAAACTACAAGAAAATTTCTGGATTGGTGTTTTCATAGGCATGCTCCTATGGATGAGGATGTGCTTTTACATGGGTGCCTGGTGGCTGCCTTTGTAGGTGTATATGTTTGGGGATGTACATCTGCCACATGGTTATAGCTTTGAGTCCCAGCTCCATCATTTGATATCGTGACCCGAGGCAAGTTTACTTAACCTTTTTGTACCTCTATTTTCTGGGCTGAGGTGAGGGTTAAATAAGTTAATACTTTAAAAGTCCCTGACACACAGAAAGCGCTATATAATACTAGCTATTGTCATTGCTGTTGTTGTTGTAGAGGTGAATGGGGATATATTTCTAGTGTGTATTTGTATTTACATGTTTTCAAACATGTTCTGGTATACAACCATGTGCAGGCATGTTTGGGGTACACTTGTGTGTAAGAGTGAGCAAATGTTTGGTATATGCTTAGGCATATGGGATCTGTAGTGCCACTCTTCATTTGGAGAAAGATGGAAGTTTCATAAAGTTGGATTTTCTTCATCAGGGAGGCTTATGGACTGCTCCTTCTTGCCTTTCTTTTACAATTCTTGGTGAGAGGCATATTTGGTTTTATTAAAAATAGGGTCCTGACTCCACAAAGAGTATAGGACAAAAGAAATGGAAACTTACTTTCAAAATCACAGACTCTACTGCTGTATTGTCCTGTTTGATCCGACTCCAAGCCTTTACAATATCAGCCACAAAATCTTCTACTGCTGAGCAAAGGAATCTGGAAAGATAAGATAGATGGCAGAATGTGACATGGATCATGTAGTCCAGAATCTTCTCTTTTATAATATCATCAGTCTCCACTTCCATCTTCCTCTTCCTCTTTCTCTGTCTTCTCTCTTTCCTGATATTTCTCTCTCTCTGTGTCTCTTTCTGTCTTGTTTTTTTCCTGCATCTCTGTTTACATATGGTGAAATATGTTCCATTCCCACTTCAGTCTAGTTTCATACCACTTCCTAAGTCAAGCACCTAAGAAAGGCTAATTAACATGTATTAGTCTTAATATCCAATTTCCAGAAAAGAGAATTCAATTGGTTTGACTTGGGTCAAGGTTTCATACTAGGTCAAATCAGCTATAGTTCAAGGGTCCAGCTGATTTAGTACAAACATATGACATTGGGAGGCCTACCCCTGTGAGGGGTACTTCTCAAAACAGAGTGTAGTAGTCTGAGCAGGAATCTCCCTCCCCAAAGAGTCTCAGGAAGAATGAATGACCTAGGTATTGGAAAGAAGATGTGTTGCCCAGACTGTAAGAATGCAGCTGTATGTAGGTACTACAGAGAACTTTCCCAACAGTAAAAATGGAAGGCAAGGTGTCCTGATTCTAGGGAGCTTTGCTCTGTTCTTGAGTGGTCTGGAATGTTGTGTTTCCCTTCTTCCAAATCTCTGATTTGCAATTTTGTTTTTCTGGAGTAGTAGAAGCTCTCACCTCAATCTCATTTTTTTTCCCCAAACTTTCCACTCAGTAGGTTTGAATTAGAAGAAATTCATTTTGGGAAGGTAAGCATATACTTTATTTGGCTTCAACACCTCAAGCTATAAAAATGTACCCCATCTCTGACCTTAGAACAGCCCTGAGAGGCAAAAACACTCCAAAACATGAGAGACAAAGGAATACTGACCTGGTTGCAATGATCATCTCTGTGGGGCACTTGGCCTTCAGGATTTTGTTCAACTCTGTGGCTGCAGATTCTAAGTGCTGAATGGCAGCAGCCTAGGGGGAAAAAGTGTTCAGCCTGGAATCTTATCATTATAACAGTGTGCTTCCCATCTTTACCACCCACACTCTCTCATTATTTCCTACTGATTTTTATCAGTAATTCTACTGCCTTTCTGGAAATAATTATAATCAAAGGATTCTTGTTGTGGGAAAATAATCCCAGAGATTATTTATACATTCCATAAAATAAGGGATGTATATTTATTTTCTCTTATTTAAATTTATAATAAAAAACTCCTATTAAGGAGGTACTATTTTCTACATGTTTCAAATGAACAAACTACCTGTGTTGATTTAAAGCTGTATGTACCCCCAGGAAAACGTTCTTAAATCTAACCCTTTCTTGTGGGTGTAAACCCATTGTAAGTATGACCTTTTGAGGCGGCTACTTTGGTTAAGGTGTGACCCACCTCATTCAAGATGGGTCTTAATCCTATTACTGGAGTCCTTTATAAACAGAATGAATGCACAGAGAAAACCATGGAAGCAAGACATTGAAAGCAATGAGGCCCAGAAGAAAAGGGAGAGATCAGCAGTCACTGCCATGTGCCTTGCCATGTGGCAGAGGAGCCAAGAATTGCCAACAGCTGGTCTTTGGGAAGAAAGCATGACCTTGATGATGCCTTGATTTGGACATTTTCACAGCTTCAAAACTGTAAGCTTGTAAGCTAATAAATTCCCATTGTTTAAGTCAACCCATTTCACGGTATTTTTGAATGAATGAATAAATACGGCTGAATGAATTATATCCCCAATGCCTACTACAGTTTTTGAAGAACATGTACCCCGTCTTCAATGATCTCATCCTTATGGAACTAATGGACTATACAAAAGCTTCCCACTGGGCTTTGTCTGTTATTTCACTTGTAATAAAGGAGTTTGTCTGAATCATTACCTCAAATCGGGGTATGTCCATTTCAACCAGTCCTCTTGGCAGTAGAGTTTGTCTGGGAGTCTCACGGATCATCACACTCCATCTGAAATAAAGTTCAAAGACATCTTTAGGGCTCTGTTTCATCACAGGCTGGAGTCAACGCTTCATAGATCAACAAAGAGGCCAAAAATTTTTGTGTGTTGGAGGAGATGGGTTGAGATCTGGCCATCTGATCTTAGGATACCCCACAAGAGGGGCCTCTGCCTCATGACTGCTATAGACCAGTGTAATGGAAGGAATCATGACAGGGTCCTTAAAGAGCAGTAGTTCTTAACCAGAGGTAGCTATCAAGATTACCTGAGGTGCTTTTGTAGAATACACATAGCAGGACCCTATCTAACATCTATTGGATAAGAATCTTTGTTGTGTGACCCAGTGTGGTATCTTGAAAAAGCTCCCCAGGAGATCATGATGGGCAGCCATAAATTAAATACTTACATATGCTCCAGCATAGAAAGTCTTTTTTCTCAGGAAGTAGGATGGCCATACTCTCTTCTCTCTAAAGCAGAGATGATCTAGGCCATTTGTTTCTAAACTTCATTTATCTGAGTTTTTTTTTTTTTTTGAGAACTGATGAAACTATGGACTCTTCCCCAAGAAGAGATATGCTTACATAAATAATTGGCTATGTAATTTGAAGGAGGCTCAGAGAACACTTGAAATCTATCTATGGGGCCCCTGTTCTAGGATCTTTTAGGTTTGAAGAGGGCTTAAGTGATGTTTGAAGGATACATGGCAGTCCCTGGCTTCCTAAGAGACAAGGCCTCCAAAACTGTACTGTACAGAAGCCATAAAAGAAATAAGGCTCTGTGAAAGAGGTTAGAATATTTCTGATGGAAATGTCACTTGGGAGTAACTGGTGTGGAACTGGAAGAGGTACAAGGGCTTGGTCTTTTGATCACTTACCTGTCTAGAGTCCTCACACTAGCTTGCTCCACCCTGTTGAGGATATTCAGAGGTGACTTATTTTTGTTCCAGAATGCACCCCAGCCCAGGACACGGGCCAGATCATTGCCAGTTCCAAGAGGGATGACTGCCAGCTGACACTGCAAGAACAAAACCAGGTACTCTTTTCAGGCAGTCTTTCTACCAAATTACACCTATAAAAGAGCCCAGACGTATTGGGTCTATGTGGGGGCTTATATAGGGATCCCTATATTTTCTGTAATTTTTCTGTAAATCTAAAACTTCACTAAAAATAAAGTTTATTATTAAAAAAGAAAAAGAGTCCAGACAGTGCTCTTTGGGAAGGATTGTGGTCCCAAAGCTTATGGTGATAAGGGACTTCTGATTCTAGGAAGTTCAAAGGGAGGAAGTTTGAAGTCAAGTCAAATTTTCTCTAAGGAGTAGGACCCCAACCTTAACAATACAGCACCTACTCATTATAGGGAAAAGTGCCTGACATATGCCAATATCTCATAGCCATGCTTATGAAAGACAAATATAGCCATAACTCTATCAGGGTTGGGCCAGTGAGATGGGGTGCCTCAGAAGACAAAGCTACTACAGTCAGAAGAGCTGGGGAGGAGGCTCCTTAAAGAGAGAGAGTAGAGGAAAAGGAAAGCTTCTGCTACTCTTGAGACTCAGGGAAGAAAGTCAATGGCCTCAGGAGAGGAAGGAAATTGGGGGGCTAAATGCTGCCCAAGGCCACTTCTTTCTTGCTTATTTTCCCTCCCCTTTGACTCTTCACTTTGGAGCCTGGGGAATAGAGCATTGCTCATTCCTTCTGCCAACACCCTCATTTATCCTTCCTTCCTTTCTCCAGAAAATGGTTTAGATGAGCAGGCTTAGACTGGGAATCTACCAGTCAAGTTGTCTATGAAGCCAGCAGGAAGCATGTATTTTACAGAAAGGTAAAGTGAAGACCAGGGTTTTCTTGGGATGATCAGCTCCACACCTTTAGTCTCTACCAATGGATACGTGAGTTAGCCAGGGACTTACCTTTTCATGTAATCCAAAGGCATCAACCAGAGATAAGACCCAGCTCACACTGCCATCTCCACCACAAACCACAATGCGAAAGCGAGCAAAATTCTTGAACATGCTCAGCCTGGCAGGAAGAGGAGAAAACATGGTCATTTCATGAACTGCTTGGTTTTGTAACTCTTTTCTACAGCGTGTCAGGATCCCAGGACTGCTGTTTCCACATCCTGCTAACAGGCTACCTGCCTTCTTTCTCTTAGTCCTGTGTACCTAATAACACAGGCAATATTATCACAGGCAATTCTAAAGATCAATCCTTGCCTCAACACATACTCTGCTGTGCACAACCTTGCTCTGGAAGCCACCCAGCCAAACCTAATTTCCTGAGGGCCAGTAAGAATACCTTGCATGGTGCCCAATGGGCTTACAGGAACTAGGGCTGAGTGGCCAGATGGTCATAAAATAAAGCAAGCTTGTAGTAGAGATATATCTAGTTGACCCAAGGAAAAAAAGTGAATGGCAGGAAAGGTGGATGGGCTAGGCAATATCCATTTGTCTCTTCCTCTAGGATCAGGAGACGTAATATTTTTTCTTCCAACCAGAAAGGATGTAGCAAATCTGCATGCAGGATGCAGGTTTGAAGGACTCTCTGGGAGAGAGCTAAAAGTTTTTCTACCAGCCAACCCAAAATGCTCTAGAGTTCTTTGTTTGTGTCCTGACTTGAGAAAATAGATCTTTCCTGCCCATATACAAGGATTGATTCCATAAAGCCTACCCTAGTCTAGAATGCATAGAGGGAGGAGTCCCTTCTATATGCCCAATTTTATCCCTTACCCCATGCTTACCCTGCTTCAGGTCCACCCTTTGTCAGATCAAACACTTGAGAAGGGTTAAGGTATTGCTTGAATTTTCGGAGGAAAACAATCCCTTGATGATCACCACTTTTTGTATTGATGAAGATGAGGACAGGACATGAACAGGCTGATGACCAATCGAGACTCCAGAAGTCTGAGGAGACTACTAATTTGCCTAATACATACACAGACACAAAAAGAAGAAGAAAAAGAACAGAGCCATTGAGCTGGAAGCAACACATAACTTAGCATCACATTTTGCAAGGACTTTTTGAGTAACTGTCTCAGTCTTGTGAGGCTGGAGGAGCAAAGGCAAACTTAGGACACAACTTAAAAGGGCTTAAAACTCTTTATATATAGCTGTCAACAGGTAAACAGCATTTGCTGATCAACTATTACATGCCAAACATCACACTAGATACTATTAGGGGCATAGTCCTGCCCTCAATATGGTCAGACAGAGCTATACACAAGAATATGTTGGAACACAAGGAATCTTTGGTTGGTACCACAACCAAGGATTAGTAAAATGTGGGGAAACTGTGAAAGGAGGGATTTGAGAATCCGGGAAGACTATCTGCACACCAAGTAGTCCTCTCTTTCTTTGCCTGGGATAGTTCAGTTATCAAAGTAAGAAGACACCAGATCTGGAGCAAGTAGGGGAAAAGGTAGTGAGGTAGCCAGGAGCTAACAACAGAACATACCAATGTGGGGCTGAGCAGGGAGCTTTAATTACTTCTCTAAGGTCCTGACAGAGCAATCCGTGTTATCACACCAATTTTCAGGGGGAAGCAAGATTATAAGGAAATTGTCTGAATAAGGGAGAGGCTTTTAATAATTTTTAATACTGAAGTTCCCTATAGAGAAGTGGGGATATAGCAGTTGAAATACTCAAAACCTGCCAGCTTCTGCTGAGTCTTAAAGCCTATTAGCAGGGAGAAAGGCAGTGAGGAATGCCCCCCAAGGTGGTGCTAGACAAATCATGAGCCTCCAAGTTCATGGCTTGCCAGGGCTGCCCCAACAAAAAAGAAATGCACAGGGATAAAAACAAGTGGCTCTCTCCTGGCTGAGGGCAAGGAGGTGGGTTGAGATGCCCCATTTGTTATGATCTGGGTGAAAAGGAGCCTAAAGGGAGACAGCTGACCTGGGCAGATTTCATTGCTGTTTTGTAGGGAAAATTTTAAGGCAGGCTTCCTCTATGGGTCAATACTAATTCATTGACTAGTAGAGCTTGAAGGGATCTTACGCCAGCTATCCAGCCATGTACCAAATTTTCCTGGCTTACCAGGACTCACAGCTACAAAGATGGCCTGCTGTGTCTCCTAAGTAGCATAGCTGGGAAATAGTTACTCTCCGTTAATACATT
>JAQZBX010108949.1:0-10508 GCA_029593785.1 Cabassous unicinctus
AATCGTCGGCTGCAACCCACCCTCTATAATCCACCAATGCTCACCCTTCTCCCTCAGATTATATAAACCCTGCCTTGGCAATAAACTTTTGCAGCTTGATCAGAATCCTGTCTTGCTGTCATTCTTCGTGTCTCTTGTCCCCCCATTCCCACTCCCTCTTTCAGGTTCCGGTTCGACTGATCCGCGGGCCGGGTCAAGTTGTAACCTTGGTACCACATTAATGCGAGGTATTAACAATAGTGAGGTATTTGGGAACTCTATTTTCTGCATGAATTTCTGTAAACCTCCAAATTCTCTAACAAAATAAGTTATATCTAAAAAGCTACTCATTGGATCACAAAATAACTTTAATATGCTAATGATATAAAAGAGAAGCTTTTCCTTTTAGCAGAGAATGGGGACCCTTATAGAGGGGAAATGAGTCAAATGGAATTTTTATTACTTTAAAATTACTAGAGAAAGAACTCAATAGATGGTAAAAAAGTAGATGAGACACAGCTGTGGAAAGAATTGTCAGACTGCAATGTAAAAATTTAACTACAAGAAAGCATGAGGAGAACAGACAGAAATGGGTGAAGAGCAAGTAAAAGCACAAGGTGTACTGTAACTCAGTTGAACACATGTGGGATTGTGATACTGTAAGGAAAAAAGAGAAGGAAGGTATCAGGGGCAATATTTGAAGATTCCAAAACTTACAGATGATCTCAATCCACATTTCAAGGATCAGTTTGTGCTCGATGATGATAAAAAAATAATCAGTGGAATGAGAAGAGGAAATCAGCAGAAGGCCAAAGACTGTACCTTAAAAACTTGTATACAAAGAGAAGGTGGCATTCACGGAGCAATAATTACACTGAGGATCATGTTCTGAATTAAAACTGTAGAAGCTGGAAGAGAAAGTGCTGTTAGGAAGAAACAGCTGATCTAGAATGTGATATCCTTCAAGAATAACAAAAAAGAATTGTAGTTTTGCAGGTGAAATTAATAGACCCCACGAATGGAAAGGCTGAGAGTAGTTAAGAATGGATGCTGCTCATGGTGTGGAAATCCCTCAGCAGGAGGACCTGTCATTGATGCAAGAATTCATTTTCTGTGCAGAAAAGTATATGAAAATAGCATGTGTCTAAATAAAGGCTTTATGTTGATGAGTAAAGAATGAATTGAATGGTAACAAAGAATTCTCAAATAGTTTAATCTGGAGATTTTCCATCTAAAAGTCCCAAAATAGAAAAATAAATCAAGGTCATGAAAGATAGGCAAGATGGAGGAAATGTTAAAGGCTGGAGTGGATTCTGGGAAATAACAGCTTGTGCAAAGTGGGCCCTGGATCAGAAAAGAGAATGCTGAATTTCCAAAAAGGGCTACTTGCTCTTCACCCATTTCTGTCTGTTCTCTTCATGCTTTCTTGTAGTTAAATCTGTATAGTTTTCTATTATTTTTGCAAATACCTCATAAGATTGAAAATGCTTCAAAATAAAATGTATAAAAGGGAAATTCAGGACTCCCCTCCTGGGGTCACCATGTTCATTCCTGGAAATACCATCTCAAGCCCACCCTCACACAGGCCACAGAGGCTTGGACATTCCAGGCAGATGCAGGTTCCCCAAGCTGCTCCTTCAGGATGCCCCAGCCCCAGGCACCACCTCAGAGGAGGAGGAGGACCTGAAATCCATCACCACCCAGCAGCAAGGAGTACACCCAGCACCCAGATTTGGTGTCTGGGTACAAGTCTCTACTGAAAGGAAACAGCTGATTCCAAGGCTATGGAAGGAAAATTAAAACATGAGCTTACAACATTTTATTGCTAGAAAGTAGAGAAGGGCTCAATAAATCCAGAGGATTTGCCAAAAGGACAAAAATGTCAGCTTATAGGGTCCTCACTGGCCAAATCAAGGAAAATTGGAGCATTAGAATAAGTAATGATATAAATGACTATAACCTATTGAATTAAATAGGAAAGAGTATGTCCAAGTTGAAACAAATACATATATACAGAAAATTTGATGAGAAACAGGATATTTATATAGTTTCAAAGCACTCCTGCCACAAAAGTACTTATAAAAGAGGAAAAGAGTACCTTTATAGGGGAACACTACAGAATAATGACCTGCAATAGTCAAAAGTGTCAGGCTTATGAAAGTCAAGGGATGACTGGGGAACTGTTCCAGCCTGAAGGGCATTAAAACACATTAACTAAAGGCAACACGTGATAGAGGACTGGCTACTTTCACTATCAGGGCACATTACTGGGACAACTGACTAGACTTTAATGGGCCTGATGATTAGATGACAGTAATATTTCAGTGCTGATTTTCTGATACCTACAGCTGTAATATGGTTATATAGAATTCCTTATTGGAAAGAAATGCACATATAAGTATTAGGGGAATAACAGTGTATCAGTTCAATAACTTACTATTAAGTGACTAAAGGAAAAGTAATGTTGTTTGTCCTGCACTTGCAACTTTTCTGGAAGTTTTTGATTGTTTCAAAATTAAGTGTGTGTGGTGGTTTGAAGCTGTATGTACACCAGGAAAACATGTTCTTAATTCAATCCTTCCCTGTGGGAGTCCACTCATTGAAAGCTGGACTTTCTGATGAGATTTTTATCAGTTCATGTATGGCCCACCTCAGTCAGGATGGGTCTTCATCGTCTTATCAGAGTCCTTTATTAGTGGAAAGAAATTCAGACACAGAGAGAAAGCCACAGGGAGCAAGAGACTGTCCATCCATGGGACCTGGAAGACTAAGGCAAGATCAGGAGACACTACCATATGCCTTGCCATATGACAGATGAGCCAAGAATTACCAGCACCCAGCCCCAGAACGCCATGGTCTTCTTGGAGGAAGCATCACTTTGTTGATGCCTTGATTTGGACTGTATTTTAGCCTCAAAACTATAAGCTAATAAATTTCTATTTTTTAACATGACCCATTTCATGATATTTGCTTGATGAGCCCATGAAACTCCAAAACTGTGCATGAACTGTGCTTTTAGGGAATGTAAAATGTGTCAATGAATGAATTATATCATTACAGATATAAATGTCCAAAATCTGGACATGCAGAATTTTGATGAAGGAAAGTAAGATGTGTCTAAGAGTGAGCCTGAGTGAAGGTCCCAGGTAGGCAGAGTGTGGGTGGGTGAGAGGTAGGTGGATGAGAGTTGGCAGCTCCTTAACCACCCATGTGAAAGGCTAGAGGGGGTGTAAGAGGCCAGAGATGGCACCGCCAGCACTGAGGGCTCTATGTGCTCCACAGTCTTACCCCCAACCCTTGGCAAATATCCCCCATCCTTGTTCTTCTTTCTGCCCTGGTAGATGCTGCATTAATGCCATGTCCCCATCCCTGCATGCCCTTCTCCAATCTCATGGAAGATACTCATGCTCTGCCCGCCATCACCAGTGGACATGAAGCTCCTCCCCCCACTCTCCTAGCCTTGGCTCCTCCTCCCTGCACACATGATCCCACAGGAAGGAAGGATTGAAGAACAGCTTGGATTCTGTTGGGAACAGTGTAAGGGTCTGATTTCTTTGGATTGCTGAATCCTAGGACCAGGAACTTCAGCTCTGATAATTCTGCAGGCCAGATCACACAGATGAGCATGTGGGCAGGTGAGCACACCCAGGTGCATCATTGCCAAGACACTTGGAAATCCTGAGTCAAGCCCTGGGTCCCCTAGGACCAACCCAGAAATTTCTCTTTTAGGAACTCATCTCAAGAAGACAATCAGGTAAAGGGTAAAGGACAGAAATATCATCCAAATATTGCTCATAAAAGCAGACCCATCTAAGTGTGCATCAGTAGGGCACTGATTCCTCAATTAATGCACACCCTCTTTGTGAAATGCTAACTAGGATTAAAAGTCCTTAATCTCTAAACACTGACATGGAGAGATGTCCACGATCTAAAGTTAAGTAGATTAAAGAGGGAGTACAAAACCTTAAATTTTAATTTAACCAAATAGAACATTCGCTTTGCTAACACAATGAAGTACAACCTGTAGTGAAAATCCACATTATCCCATCCTGTCTGGGCCATCCCCAACCAGATTTGCCTTTCAGGACTCCAGGAAGAAACCCCCACAACACATTCATGGCAAGATGTAGCTGATGGCTCACTTCCCAAGGTAGCTGGATGGGGAGCTGTTCCTTGTACCATAGGACAGGTAGGATGTGCAAGCTGTGCAATCTTATGTTCTCCCTAGAAAGAACTGAACTGCAAGAACTTGTCCCAGGAGCTGGATTCTCTGATCTACTGCTGCCTGATTGAGAACAGACCTCCTTGGACTTCTGATCTTGTGAACATTCCTCAAATGCTTTCTCAACTACAGGGAATAGCTAATTGAACTATTCAAACATGGCAGTGGCCTAAAGAAGCCCTCAGAGCTACTTAGGGGACCTACCCCTGGGTACTCTGGGGACCTCATCCTTTAACTGTGGATAAAGCTCTGTAACTCATCATCGTGAACAGCCAGCCAAACTCCTCCATTCCTCCTGGAGTGCTGCCTGGTGGTAGACGATGGCTCAGCCCAGATGCCACCTGCAAACTCAAAGAGCATCCATGCTCCCTAGAAAGTGTTATTGAAGGCCTGGCCATCTGACCAGTGCACCTGGAGAACCAAACACAGCATCACATTCTTCAGCCAGGATTCAAGACCCTCCCTGCCCATCTCCTGACCCCAGATGGACCTCAGCCACCTCTGGAGCCATGGGCTCAGGAATGACTTCCTTCCTCACATCCCCTGGTCCCCTCCTCCACCTAATTTATCTTTTCTTGGGTCATTAACCCCAAAGGCACTGGTCAAGCCCCTCCTGGGGTTCTATGCCTCCCCAGTGAAGACAGGCCATAGGAGGGAAACAAACAGAGCCTGGTGGGAAGGCCTCACATGGACAGAGGGCAGGTGCTGGCTCAGCTCCACATGGACATGAGGCTGGGGAAGGAGAGAAAGACCTGCTCCAGCTGTGGGGGTTGGAAAATGGACAGGGTCTCAGAAGAGGCCTAGCAGGGAACCCTAGGAAACATAACCATATTGAGTGCTTCCTACATATCAGGAAGTGCCAGATGTTAGATATACATCAGAAAAAAGCTCTGTGCCCTCAGAGCTGCTGGTGGGAGGATGACAATGAGCAGTGTGTTAGAGGTTCTGCGTGTTACACACAAAGAGTGTGGGGTGGTCTGACAGGCAGGGGATGCACAGGGCAATTTTAAATAGGATTCAATGCAGGCCTCCTCAAGAAGGGTTTCTGTGGGCAAAAACAGGAAGGAAGTGGAGGTCTTGATGTTGCAGCCTGCCTAGGCTGTGACAAGAGAGAAGAGGCTGCTAAGACCCAATAAGGCTGAGTGGGAGGTAGAGAAGGGAGAAAACAAGTGCAGCCACTTGGCCAGGACTGGCAGCTGCCACAGAAACACACCATTCCTCTACTAGGCATTTTCCCAAGCCATATGAAAGCAAATGTGCCACTAACACTGTGTGTGTCCCTGAAGTTCACAGCAGATTTATCTGCAAAGGCCCAAAGCTGGCACCAACCCAGATGCTGACCTACAGGGAAGGCATGAACCAGTTGTGACCTGGCTGCACCATGGAATCCTACTCAGCAATATAGAGGAATGGGCTATGGATACACACTGCATGGAAGGATCTCAAATAATAATAATACTAAGTTAAAGAAGGCAGACCACAGGGAGGGGGTAGGGGAGAGATGCTGTGTGATTCCATTCCCATGAAATTCTAGAAAATGCAAGCAATGTGTAGTAATGGAAAGCACAATGGTTGTCCCCAGGGATGGGGAAAGATGAACGAATAGATACAATGAACAGGCAGGTGGGAACTCTGGTGGTGGTGGATGTGTTCCATACCTTAGTCTTGGCTTCATGGGTGGACACATGCACCACCACATCAAACTGTAACAACTGTAGCATGTAAAACTGTGCAGTTTTCAGAGTGTCAGTTACACCTCTGTTTTTCAACAGAAGGAAACAAGGTCATAAGGTGGAAGTGAGGGTGGGGCAGGAAACTTTGGAGTCTGAGGAGTGAGAGAAGGGAAGAAATAGCTACATGGAGGAGCAGAATGCACACATGAAGGGGTCTGTGCAGACCCAGGGCCCAGAGAGGCTTATGGTGACAAAGGTAAGGATGCGTGCAGGCCATGTGGTGGCGTTTCTCTTAAAATGCTGTTGCTTTCATCAAGCAGAGCTTGTGATTTAGGAGACCATTCTCTCCCTCTCTCTCATGTCCTCTGTCATTCTGACCTCCATGGGCATTGCAGAATCTCCACATTAGGGAGACCCTTGCTCTCAGGGGACTTGGTCCTTTTGGCACTTGATGTGATGAAAGGACATGGTGTCCACTGTAGGATGGTAGATGGTGGGCCTGCCCCTGCTGGACCACCCTGACACCCTCACAGCCCTCACTGCCCCTCTCCTCTCTGTCTCTCCTGTCTCCTTCCATGACACATGACCCAGATGGCCTTGGTCAGCTTCTCTCCATTTCTGGTACCATAAACAGCAAATTCTCAACTGGAATGTGAAGGACCATACTCAACCCTGTAACACAACAATATGGAATATAAAATCAGGATTTCCCAGTTCTTTAGAAACCCTGGTAGCCCTTTCTTGGGCAAAGAATATACCAGAAGGAGGCTTCAGGGACCCTAAGAGTGATCATGGGAAGAGAAAACCCTTGAGCTTGGGATGACTGAGATAACTCAGAAACCCAGGCAACAGGATGGGTTGACCTTGTATGCCAGACTTTGGGGGTGTCATTAATTGAGTGGAAAATTCCCTCTTTTTATATAGAAGCTGCTCAGAGGACTTTATTGTTTCCAGAAATCCACAAGGAAAAGGCTGACCTTCTTCTTCTGTGGATCAGGCACTTGCCTCTTGAGCTTTCACTCCCCAAGTCTGCAGCCTGTAGAGAGTCATCACTGGCCCAGGGCTCTGCAGGGATTACTTCTGGGGGACAATGAATTCTGGAGGCTGCAGTGGGGTCTTTGTCACCATGTAACCCCCACCTACACATCTGCTGGTCCACTGCAGTGCCTGGATCCACCTCCAGATATATGCCCCAGATTTTCACTGAGGGCAGGTCAGCCAATCCTGCACACAAGGAAATTACACAACCCACTGCAGGGAGGAAGAAGCACAAAGTCCTGTGGGCATGATCAGGATGTGAAAGAAGAGAGGTAGGTGGCAGCATGGATACAGGCAGGTGCCTGGCCACAGGAACTGTCCGCAACCACTACCAAGGCCTCAGCATCGCTGAGAAAGTCACAGCCACACCAGCTTCTCCACTGCCTTTCTAATGTTGGTCTTTGCTTCCAGAGATCAAAACAAAGTTAGATTTTGCAGGCTTCAAATTTTGCTGTCACAGGTGTGATTAGGGCAAATTCCAGACCTCCCACCAGCCCCTGGTCCTGACGACTAAACATTAGATTCTGCACCCCAGTCTCACCAACTGTGAAGAATGTATAACTTGGGACATCACAGGCTTCCACTGTGGCTTGTTCTTCAGTGGCTGTGCTGTCCACTCTTTGCCCTTCTCATTTGACCTGTGAACTTTGGTTTTACCTTTGGCTTTTTACATTTGCACTTACCTAGTTCTCACTAGGTGTAAGGTATCACTACCATATCTTGCCTTGTTGAATTTTTCTATACACACAATGCTTTGGAGAATATCTTTCATCCCTAAAGACAAGCTGCCTTGGATCTGAACAGTTCTGGGTGGACAGAAACTTAGGAAAGAAGCTAGTTGAGAAGCTAGAGTAATTTCTGCCATGAAGCTACAATGTTGTAAGAAAAAAAAGGTGTCTCTAGATCTCAAACCCAAAATGGCAGCTGCCTGGCTGGGCCTGCAACCTGTACCACAGTCACTTCCACAGATTGACCAAGTAAATCCTGTGACCAGCTGGGCAGGATGTGCCAATCACATAAAGCTTTGTGGCCATGTGGTATAAGACTCTATTTTCTCTTCCCTGAAAAATTTAAAAAACCCTCTCAGGCCAAAGAAATGCAGTATAAATGTTAATTTGATCATCTCTATTTCACACATAGATAAACCTGATATAACTTCTCATTTCAGGAGAAAGAAAAGTACATAGCCACGAGCCCAGAACAATGATGGTGTGGAAGGTTGGGGGTGAGGTGACTGGCATGTGTAAGATGTCCACAGTTCTGCAGACTCAAGAAGCATATGGAAGGCCCATAGATGATGAACATCTGAGATACAGCTGGGGAAGAGGGCAGAGGGCAAGGTGGGGCAAGAGCAGGGTAACTCACTGTGGTGGTTGGGAGTTATGAATTCCAGTTGATTTGCTTGCATCAGTTAAGGTGTGGCCCAGCTGAATACAAATGGGTCAAATTCCTACTACAGAAAGCCTTATAGCGAAGGCCACAGAAAGGGAAAAACCAGGGGGAGTGGCCAGAAGCTGAAAGTCATCTGAAGCTGGAAGAGAAACCAGGAGAGGCTGATATGTGATTTGCAATGTGACAGAAAAGTCAAGGACCAAGGATGGCTGGCAGCCAGTACTAGAATGTTACAATCTTCTGGAAGAAAGCATCGCCTTAATGACACCTTGACTTTGGAATTATCCTCAACAAAAACATGAGCATATAAATTCTTGTTTTTAAGACAACCCATTGCTTTATTTGCTTTAGCAGCCAAGAAACAAACATGAGCCAAGTGTCTGTACACATCCCAGTGTTTGAGGATTCAGCAGGAAAACCTGGATAGTGAATACTACAAACCTGGTGAGAATGATCTTGGAAGAGCAAGGAAGCTAACAGAACCAATCCTCACATTTGCTGGTCTCCAGTGTGAAGACCAGCTCCCCTCATCCCAGCTTGAAGTCCACATTGACTGTCCCCACTCACAGACATGGGCATCAGCTCAGCCTCACTGATCAATATGGACAGGCAAATATGCATCTCCAATGGTGAAAGAAAGTGGATAGCTGAAAAGCCAACAGGAAAATATGGAAAACCATTTCCTGATGAGCAAGGCCACAGCAACATTCTCTTTTGGGCACTGGTTCCTTCTCTGTACAAGTTAGGACCAGAATCCAGCTTCAATAGGAACTTTTCAGGCAGTGATGCATATTTTTTAAAAATTCCTATTTAGCATCCTCAGAGAACAAAGAATATATCCACAAGGTGGTAATGCATAAGTTTCCTGGCTGCTAAAACAAATATCCTACAGTGGGTGGGCTTAGCAACAGAATTTATTGGCTCACAGTTTCAGAGGTTAGAAGGCTCACTTCCTGCCCAGGGCAGTATTTTCTGGGTGGCTGGCAATCTTTGGGTTCCCTGGCTTTTCTTCACTTGGCAATGCACATGGCAGTATATTCTTCTTTTTCTTCTGGGTTTCATTAACTTCTAGCTTCTGGCTGCTCCCTGAAGCTTTTTTCTGTGTCCATTTTTTCATTGTTTATTATGACTTAGCCATATTGGATCAATGCCCACCTTCATTCAGTGTAGGCAAATCTTAACTAATACCTTCTTCAAAGTTTCTATTTACAAATGAGTTCACACCCACAGGTCCAGGGGTTGGGACCTCAAGATGCCTTTTGTGAGGGACAATTTTTAATCCCCAATGGTAATATGGTCTATTAGAAGGTAGATCTGGAAAGAGCTTTTGAAACTTAAAGCACACTGTCAAAATAAATAATTCAATAGGATTGTTGAACTATAGAGTTTAAGAAATATCCCCAAAAGCATGATAAAAAAAAAAAGAAAGGAACAATATACAATAAAAATATAAAAATGAGGAAAATATAAGAAAAAGGGGATTATATAGGATATTGGTTGAGGGACTCCAACATTTAAATAATATTTGTATTCTAAAGACAGGACTGAGAATGCAGAGGAAGGGAATTATCAAAGAAATAGTACAAGAAATGCCCAGAGCTTAAAGGAGACCTTCTTTAAACCGAAAGACTTTACAGCAAGAGGAATTAAAAAGACCCACTCCCAGGATCATTATTGTGATATTTCAGAACAACAAGACTAAAAATAAAAGGAACCTAAAATCTCTCAAAAAATAGGTTGTCTGCAAAGGAATAAACCCCAGAAAGATATCTGATACATCATCACTAACACTGGATGCAACAAAATAATGATTCAATACCTTCAAGTTGCTGAGGAGAAGAGTAATGTCAAGTCTAAATTCTGTTCCTGCCAAATTTTCAATCAACTGCGAGGACAAATAAGAACTCAGAATTTTATCTCCCAGGCACCTTATCTTGCAAATTTCATTGAAGATATTCTCTAACTAAAAAAGAGTGCTTGAGAGAAAGAACAAGATTGAAATTCAGGATGCAGTGGGGCAAACCCAGTGAAGGAATTAGTAATTCTCAGTAAGGAGGCTGGCTCCACCCCAGGGCTAGAGAGACTTCACTCCAGTTGGAAACAGAAGGATGGTGCCCAGCAGCAAGGCCTTCAGATGGGAAAGCACAAAAAGCTGGAGGAAATTAAGGATGTGATAAAAGCAGATATTAGAGAAAAGAACGGCA
>JAQZBX010108950.1:0-10507 GCA_029593785.1 Cabassous unicinctus
TGAAAGTGGATTCCTTGGGGGATACTTGAAGGGAGGGCTCAGTTCCATGTCTGTGTCTATATAAAGCAAACTCCAATTTTATGGGGAAGACTGAATTAAGGACAGAGGAGATCCTAAGACTATAAACCTTGGAAATAGCACAAATTGCTGAGAAAATTTCAGCCTTTGAAGGCCATGGAACTGGTGGAGTAAAGCCAGTATCTCCAAGAGGTTAGTGAGACCCAGATGACATACAGATTACATGTGGAATAGATAAGAGTTATCCCAAAGAATACGTTTTATATGATGACTGGAAGGAGGTGGAATAAATAGAGGCCTAAAGAGTGGAGAAACTGAGCTGGCCCTGTAGGGCTGGAATCTACCAGAATTGGATGGTGGGGGGAGGAGCCACAGGGTCACCTTCTCCCTTTGTCCTCTTCCCCACCCTGATGAATCCTTTGTATTTTTCCATCATTCTGTGATGCAAGCCTGGAGCTCTAGTCCGCAGCACACATGCTCAGCTTGTATGTCCAGGGGCAGAAATGGGTTTCGCATGATGGAGAATGGTTACTTTTTCTCAGGCACCTGATTTTCTACTTTTTGTGTTGGGTTCTATTAGTCCTTCTGTTTCTCTACCACCTGGACAGGAATCATTTTTTATAAATGTTTAGAAAAACCAGAAACACAGATCATGTAACGGACACCCAGAACCAGCCCCCAGTATAAAATTAATTTGACACATTCGTCTTGCAACTTTACTATGTCAATTATATTGGTGCAAATAGACACCCTGCCAAGGGCACTCTCAGGAAAGGTTAGAATCATCCTTCTAGAAAAGCAGATTGCACAGGGCAGGGGTCAGAGCGAGGACCAGGGCTTCTGTACAAACGCCTAGTCAATCTGTGCACAGTGAATAGATTCAGGAAAAATCCAGAAAGACTGTTTCAGGGACCCTGGATATTATTAAGAGGGAAGGACACATGCAAGAGAACAAAGTCTGAAAACTAAAATCTACAAAGAAAAAGTATTGACAACTACCATTAGTGAGAGTTACGTGAACTGATCCGTGTAGGGTCTAGGTCCTCCAGGCTCTCTCTACAAGCTCCGTTCATGATGCAGGAACTGATCCTCTTTCCTGTGTGTCCTTGGCACTGGACCTGTGGCTGCCCCAGAGAAATCCCTTTTCCAGACATGATCACTTACCCAGATCTTGGATGCCTCCTTCCCTTACAGACCAGGTCTCTCAGACTGAAAGAGAACCCTTCCTCTAGGGATAGTAACTCAGTAAGATGTACCACTGCATTTTGGGGAGGGAGGCAGTCCGACACTGAGAAAAATGTTTGTAATCTTGCCCCTCACCTTCTCAGAGAATTGCACAGTGACGAACTGTGCAGGCCTGGGGAGCTGCAGATATTTTTGACTCATTGGCCAGTTTGTAGAACAATTGCACGTTTCTAATGACCATCACCAAAGAGACATCACCAAGCTCTTTCTTTCCATGATCCCTGGAGGCAGACGGGGGCTCACATGAAAGGGAACAGAAAACGCTGAGGTCTCACACTGGCAGCCCAGCAGTGAAGCACGTGCATCTCACTAGAATTTGTGCTTCCCTGAAAAGTTCTAACCAAAATCGATTAGGTAATTCTAAGACCCCAAAGAAGTGTTATTTAAGATGCAGGTGTTGGGAGCCGATGTGACTCAGTGGTTGAGTGCCAGCTTCCCACATGTGAGGTCCGGAGTTCAATCCCCCACCCCAGTACCTCAGAAAAAAAAAAAAAAAAGAAAAAAGATGCAGGTGTTGAAATGCAGTGACACAGGTAATGGAAGAAAGGTTTATCATTGGAGTCAGAGGAATCAAATGAACCTGATACCAATAATTGTATTAAAAATCATTAAAGATTCATTTCCACAAGTCAGTATATACTTGTGAGCTTTTTGTTTTGAAATAATTATACACTGACTGCAAGTTGCATTCTATTTTCCCCACTGGTTAAAACTTACCTAATTTTACTACACTATCAAAACCAGGAAACAGACATTGGTAGGGTATGTGTATACGTGAGCAATTTACATTTATTTCCTTGGACCTCTAAATAACTGAATCTAAACAAACCAGAACAATTCTCGTGGTCATAAGATAGATATTCAGCTTCTATTAGGGAAGGAGAAAGAAGTTATCCAATTTAGATGTTTTTCATTCATTACCATCCTACCTTAAATTAGCAGAGATGTGCAAGACAACAGTACTTGTGAAACATGATCATCATATCAACTGTATCTTAGCATTAGACAATAATATAACTGTCATGTAATCATAAATACCATACTCATTTCACAACTGGGAAAACTACTTTTGAAATGCTCAGGGCTGCAACAGAGACTTCAGGTAGATTTCTTCATGGACTTAGTATAAATTAATCTGAGGGTGTACGTTATAAATTGTTATTTTAATGCTACATTTTTTCAAATAGCCTGAAATGATTCTCTTTGTTATCAATTATAATTTTCAATCTTTTTATTTAATCATATTCTTTGCTACAAATAAAATATTTAGGAATCTCAAAAATAAAAATTATATTAGAAATCTTTACTCAGAGAATGTCCGTTGAAATTTTCTTTCCACTTTTGATTTTCCTCAATTGATAAGCATTTGCATTATTTTGGGACTTATTCTGATTTTTTACACCAAATAGTATGCCATATGTAAGATTCTACAACCAGAGGTGTAGAATAGAGATTCCTCTCTTTATTAGAATACAGTGACCTTCTTCATTCTTTTAACAGCTTTGGCACACATGGCCATGTGTCTCCTCCCATTTCTCAGCCCCCTTGCCTCTAGGTAAGGCCTTGTGATTACTGGTACTGAATGAGTGGACATGATGACTCACTTCCACGCCAAATCACTGAAAGCCATAGCATGACCTTCTTGCTCTTTTCCTTTGCAATCATGACAGGACTCCCTTCTGAGATGGACAAAACATGATGTGGAAACCCGTGCACTGGGGATTTAACACACTGGCACCAGAGGATCACCCAATGCAGAGTGGAGTCATTGATAGAAAACAATCCTTTTATGTATTTTAAGTCTCTGGGATATTTTTAAAATTGCTTATATATTTTTACACATCACAGATCATTCCCATCCCAATCACATCCTTCAAAAGGGATTTTGGAAGCAAAACTCTTAAAACTTGCTTTACCAACCCCTCTCTGTACACACTGCCAGGGGTAAAGGCCTGACGTAGGAAAGAGCTAGGGCAGTAACGGTTGTCTTCCAACATCATCTGTCCCAGTGCTGCTCCGTAATTGCTATAAATCCGTGTGTCAGGTTTTCACTGCCAATATCTCTAGCTATCACCTATTCTCAAAGACCTATTCTATTCATGTGACCATTTTATTAAAAGAGGGTAATACTGTCATTGCCCCAATGAATTTGAACAAATAATTGGGGTCCAATTTTAATTCCTAAAGTTTCAAAATTCATCTCCAACTTTGACACCAATTATGTCTCTGCATCGTTTCTGCACTGCTGTGCTTACTTCACTACCTCTACCATGCTCCATTCTAAGGCTGGGGGTATGTTTTCCAGAAGACCCTTCCCTGTATGATTCTGGCTAAACTTTGCAAGTTAGGGAAACTTACTTGGGATTTATAAGGAAGAAGTGAAGCAGAAGCCATTCATTGCAGAAGAAACCGTTGACCAGATGCAGACTTAGCAGACGTCCCCACCAGCTCTAACCTCAGGCCAAGCGGCCAGAAGCGGTACCTTCTCAGGCATTGCCTTGGCTCTGGCTTTCCCCCTCCCGTGCAGGTCCATGAAGAAGTCACCAGTGTTAGCTGTGTGATCCAACACCAGCAATCATCCACACATTGCTCTGCTCATACTCCTGCCTAATTTATGCCTAAATTTATTCCATATGTTAAACTCAAAGCAACTGAAAGCATAAATTTCTAATGTCAGAATTATAGCTGGGACACCTGGATATTGGCATGCAAAAGAATGAAGGTGGATCTCATGTCATAGACATAGACAGAGATAGAGAGTTTGAGACGTGAAGAATTTTCTCATTTGTCTGTTTTTTACTTATTATTATCATGATGATGGAAATAATGAAAATGCTCTAATAATGATTGATGAATGCACAACTATGTTTTATACCAAATACCAATGATTATACATTTTGGATGAATTGTATGCTTTATTAACATGTATCAGTAAAATTAATCCATTAAAAAAATCAATTGGTCATAGATGTGAGGGTCTATTTTTAAAATCTTGATTAAAAAAAAAGAATGAATGTAGACCTCTACCTCAAATCATAGACAAAGATAAAAACTCAAAATGGAGCAAAGACCTAAATGTAAGAGCTATTAATATAACAATCTTAGAAGAAAACCTAGATGTAAATGGTTAAGACATTGGTCTAAGTGATACTTTCTTAGATATGACAGTCAAACTTCAAGCAACCGAAGAAAAAATAGATTGCATGGATGTCATCAAAATTAGAATTTTTTTTGGTTAAAAGACACTATCAAGAAAGTGAAAGGACAATCCCCAGAATGAGAGAAAAAACATAAATCATTTAACTGTTAACATTCTAATATCCAGAATATATAAACAGCTCTTAAAATTCAACAATAAAAAGAGAAGCCAATTTAAAATGGGTAAAGGATTTGAATAGGTATTTCTCCAAAGAATGGCAAGCAAGCACATAAAAAGATGCTCAGTACCATTAGTCACTAGGGAATAAAAACGCAAACCAAAAAGAAATAACCTATTAGGATTTCAATAACATTAAAAATAAAAAGTTATTTTTAAAAGCATTAATCAATGTTGACAAGTATTCAGAAAAATTGGAACTTTCATACATTCCTTGTGGGAATATAAAATGGTACATACAGCTGCTTTGGTAATCAGTCTGGAAGTTCCTCAAATAGATAAGCCTAAATGTTATCTGGGAGCGGAGGTGGCTAAAGCATTTGAGTGCATGCTTCCAACATGGGAGGTCCTGGGTTTTGTTTCTGGTGCCTCCTAAAACTAAAAAAAATAAAAACAACAAATGAAAAAAAACAACTCGGGAGCTGATGTGGCTCAGTGGTTGAGGGCCAGCTTCCCACATACCAGGTCCCAGGTTCAATCCCTGGCCCTGGTACCTTAAGAGTAACCATAGGACCTATCAATATGACTCCTACAAATATACCTAAGAGAAGGGAAGGCATGCCAATAAAAAACTTGCAAGTGCAGGTTCATAGCAGTGTTGTTTATACTAGCAAAAAAGTGAATGAATCTACATGTCCAATAATGGATACGCAAATAAGCAAAATATGGTATATTCATAAAATGAAATAATATTTAGCCACAAAAGGAATATAGTGCTGATAAATGAAACAACATGGATGAGCCTTGAGAACATTATCTAAGTGAAAGAAGGTACATAGGATAGCCCTATATTGTATGACTGCATTTAGATGAAATGTCCAGAACAGGTAAATCCATTGAGGGAGAAAGTAAATTTGACGTTGTCAAGAGCTGGGGGATGGGGGTTGACGGTTAGGGATTGGGAGTGACTGCTAATGGGAAAAGGGATTCTTTCTGGGGTGATGAAAATGTTTTGGAAATAGATAGTGCTCATGGTTGCGTAACTTTGTGAATATACTAAAAAACAACGAACTGTACATTTGAAAAGAGAGATTTTCTGGTATCTGGTGTGTAATAAAACAAAGAAAAACATCTAAGGTTTAGATTGAACTCAACTTTTGATCTACTGACCCTGTTTGTTCTACAAGGACTTTGAGTCACATAATGCAATATCCGGTATCCATTATAGGAAACGAGGCAAGAGATGTTATGATGATGGCATTGATAATGGCAACAAGAAGAACTACAGATATGAGTTTAAGATAAAATGAACATGGGAAGCGGGTGTGGCTCAATCGATGGAGCTCCCGTTTACCATATGAGAGGCCCCGGGTTCGCTTCCCGGGGCCTCCTTGTGAGGGCAGGCAGGCCCGCGCAGCGCAGTGGGCTGATGCAGCGGGACCTCACAGCAAGGGGGAGATAAGCAGACACAGAAGAAACACAGCGAATGGACACAGCAAAAACACAAGCAGCAAGGGGGGGATAAATAAATAAATAAATCTTTAAAAAATAAAATAAAATGAACATACTCTGTTCCCAAAGACCCAGTATGAGAATTGCAGGGGAGCAACAGGTCACCTGCCTCCACTTTATAATATTTCAGCTCATCATTTTACATGATTCTGGTACTTTCATGAACCAAAGGTATTCTTTCTTCCGAGGACCTACGTTGTATTTGTCATGGCCGTAGGTGCTTTCTCATTATCACACAACACTCAAAATAATCCCTTGATTTCTGGATCCGCTAAATTTTTCACAGGAATAACATAAGAAAGATATATATATATATCTCTTAGAAATCTACTAGATTTTTAAAAGAGTAATGTATCGTAAGGCCATAGTCACAAATTGAGATTTTAATGTCTTCGAAAAATTGACCAACTAGTGAAATTATGTCATACTTATTTTATAAGTAGTCCACACATTTAGTTTTTTTAAAGAATTTTATTGATACATATTAATCATATTAATAAAACATACAATCCATCCAAAGTGTATAATCAATGGTATTTGGTATAATCACATATTTGTGCATTTTTCACTTCAATCACTATTAGAGCATTTTCATTATTTCAATAGTAAAAAACAAAAAACAGAGAAATTATGTCTCAGTCTTGTAATGTCCTGGCCTGTTTTGTTTCCTAGTTAGCTAGGAGAGGAATCCTTTCTGATAATCCAGTGGCCCTCTCTGGCATCACCAAATCTGTAGAGGAAGACCCTGAACACATCAACGATAACTTAGATCACAGTTGCACATATATTCTGTCACTCAGTAAGATCTTATTCATTATTCACATTCACACAATATTGTATCTTAAAATCCCAAACTCTTGTTCTTCCATGGAACACATTACATTTGTATAGTTTCTCTCTACTATGAATTTTCTGATGACCCTCAAGGCTAGAGCTTTGGATAAAAACATTGTTACGTAATTTAGATTCACAATCTTTCTTTTGCAGTATGTATTTAGTGATGTCTACTCAGGTGAGCAAATTGGGTGTGAACTTTGCCAAATTCATTACATTTGTAAGGTTTCTCCCCAGTGTGAATTCTCTGATGTTTCACAAGGTTTGAACTTTGGATAAAAACCTTGCCACATTCATTACATTTATTAGTTTTTTCTCCACTATGAATTCTCTGATGTTTCACAAGGCGTGAACTATGGACAAAAGCCTTGCCACACACATTACAAATGTGTGGTTTTGCTCCACAAGGTGTATTCTGATGCCGAGAGAGGTGTGAGGACTGACTAAAGGCTTTGCCACATTCGTTACATTTGTAAGGTTTCTCTCCAGTGTGAATTCTTCGGTGGATCTTGAGGCTAGACCGTCGCCTGAAGGACTTGCCACATTCATTACATACGTAAGGTTTTTTCCCACAGTGAATTTTCTGGTGTTTCACAAGACTTGAACTATGGATAAAAGACTTGCCACATTCATTACATTTGTGTGGTTTTTCTCCAGTATGAATTCTCTGATGTTTCACAAGACTTGAAATATGGCTAAAACTCTTGCCACATTCAGTACATTTGTGTGTTTTTTCTCCAGTATGAATTCTCTGATGCTTCAAAAAGCTTGAGATTTGGGAAAAAGCCTTGCCACAGAGATTACATATGTGTGGCTTCTCTCCACAGTTTGTATTCTGATGTCGACAGAGGTTTGAGGAATCTTTAAAGGATTTGCCACAGACGTTACATTTGTAAGGTTTCTCTCCAGTGTGAATCCTTTCGTGGCTCTTGAGGCCAGAACATCGCCTAAAGGCCTTGCCACATGCAACACATTTGTATGGTTTCTCTCCAGTATGAGTTCTAACATGATCCCAAAGGTATGAACTTTTGGTAAAAGCTTTACCACATTCACTACATTTGTAAGGTTTCTCTCCGGTATGAATTCTTTCATGATATGAAAGGTATGATCGTTTGGTAAAAGCTCTACCACATTGATTACATTTGTATGGTTTTTCTCCAGTATGAATTCTTTTGTGATCCCAAAGTAAGGAAGCTTTGTTAAAAGCTTTACCACAGTCACTACATTTGTAAGGTTTCTCTCCAGTATGAAGTCTCTCATGATCCAAAAGGTATGAATGCCTGGTAAATGCTTTTCCACACTCATTACATTTGTAAGGTTTCTTTCCACTATGAGTTTTCTTGTGTTTCCAAAGGTATGAACGTTTGGTAAAATCTTTTTCACATACATTACATTTGTAAGGTTTCTCTCCAGTATGAATTCTGCAATGAATTGCAAGGTTTGAATTATGTCTATAGGCCTTGCCACATACATTACATTTATATGGTTTCTCTCTGGTATGGATTCTTTGATGTGTTTTGAGCTTTGAGACTTGGGTAAAGGCATTGCCACATTCAATACCTTTGTAAGGTTTCTGCTTAGAATGAATTCTCTGATGATTAGTGAAGATGGAGTAATGGCTAAAAGCCTTCCCACATTCATCACATTTGTAAGGTTTTTCTCTAAAGGGAGTTTTTTGCTGTTGTGCAAGCAATGACCGATGCATGAAAACCTTCCCATATTTATTGCACATATTCGTCTTGACACTAGGTGGATATCTTTGAAGTGGTGAAACTGAGAAGCAATTTTTGATAGACTTCTCAACTGGAGTACGTTCACAATGTTTTCCTTCAGTTTGAAATATCTGTATTTCTGCCAGATGTGACTGAAATCCATGTCTATTTTCAAAACATTTGACATCCTTGTTTCTTGCATAGCTAATGTCATTTTTTGGTTGCAATGAATTCTTTAAAAATGTCTTCTCTTGTATGAAACATTGATTTGCATGTTTTCTAACAAAAACACTCTGCTTTAGAGGGAAATGATTACAGGATTTAATGTATTGTTGATCTCTTCTCCAAGTGACACTTTTATTTTGGTTCCTAGGCACTCCTTTGTAAATTCTTTTGCCATGTCTCTGCTGACTTTCAAATTCATGCACACTTTCCCAGACTTCCCTTAAGTCAAAATCCTCAATGCCATAGCTTTTCAAAATCCCTGGTTGGCATAATTCTCCATCATTAATGTCTTTTTTGGGTAAAAATTCCTTGATTGCACATTTAGGAGAGATATCTGAAAGATTAAAAAGACCACAGGCTTCCTATTAACTAGATTTGGAAATACAATATTTTATATTAGAAAACATAATATTACAGCAAAAGTGATACTTATAGTGAACAGACATAACAATCTTCTCAATCATGGTCTTCAAAATGTTTAGGTTCAGGGAGAAGATCCTTCAATAAAGGGTGATTACATGCAATTCAAATTATTTTATGGGATGCCTACTTTCAAACAACCTGTGACCAAACCACTCACACTATGTAAACTTACATATATGCTGAAACAAAGATTATTTTTCCACTGCCATCTCAAAGCACAGATATTTGGCCTGATATTTGGTGAGAAACAGGTATTTGATTATTCCATATTTACTGCATCACTGCTGTATGCAAATAAATAGGAGGAACAGCAATATGTAATGTAATGGTAAATAATATGGAAAACACTTATCTCATGTATAACATAAATGAATGGAAATTCTGCATTGCAAAAATGGTAAGAGGAAAATTAGGAAGAACTTAGAAAAACCATTGGAAAAATGCAAAAATATTTTTCTGAACATCTGTTATAACTTTATCCATTGAGTATAAGCATGGCAACATTAACACTTAGTGTCTTACAATTATATTGCACAGTACACACTGGAAATCCATCGTCTATAAGTCATAATAAAAACCAAGCAATAAAACATTTTAACAACTCAACCTAATACCACAGAGAAATAATAAGTAACCACAATTTTACTAAATTATAGTATGTGGAATTTTTTTTTTTTTTTTAAAAGGAGGCACCGGGTATTGAGGCAGGGATTTTGTACATGGGAAGCAGGCACTCAACCATCTGAGCTATACCTGGTCCCTGTAAAATTCTAGAGTGTTTTTTCATTTTTTATTTTATTTTTTTAAAGATGTTCCGGGAATCAAACATGCGACCCTGTACATGAAAAATAGGAGATCAATGACTGAGCTATGTCTGCTCCCCAGTCTGTGGAATTCTAAGACATCCTTCTTTAAGAACAGAAGAAAGGACTTATATTGCAGAAGGAGCACAAAATACAAAAAAAAAAAAAAAAAAAAAAAAAAATAGAAACTGTCTCTGAGGAAACCAATATATTGAACTATACATTACAAAGAATTTTATCAACTAGTTAATTATGTTCAAATAACTAAAAGAAACCATGTACAAAGAGCTAAAGAAATAAATAAGGACAAGGCCTTTCCAAATAGAGAATATAAATAGAGAGAGGATTTATAAAATGGAATCACTGAAATTTGGCAGTTGAAAAATACAATAGCTGAGATCGAAAATAAAGGAAGTGGG
>JAQZBX010108951.1:0-10450 GCA_029593785.1 Cabassous unicinctus
ATATTGGGAAGTAGATAGTTATATTGATTTCAGCTGACTTCTGAAACATCATATATATATGTATGTATGTGTAATTTTCTTAAAAGCAAAACAAGTTTAGATTTCAATCATATTTGTTGGGTTTTTAAGTTTTTCTGTTTTACAGAATTGCTTGTTAGCTTCAACTCTCTTCTTCTCATCTATGACATTTGAGGAGATGGGAAAGGCCTGGGGTCACACAATTGTAATTTTGTGTTCTGGTGTCTTTATCCATGATTTCTGGAAAGTTATTTTTTTAAGATTTCTGAATTTATTTATTTTTTCCTTTTTAATAATAAAAATCAAATCCTACCTGCATCCCTACATTACCCCCTACTGTTCCCTGGTTATTTTTGTGTTGGCTTCAGCATGTAGGCTGCGGTTTTCTCTTTCCATGACAACTTATAATTGCCAAGCACAGTATTTTCTCAATTAAATAATTCCTCATTGTGAAAAAACTGAGTAACTGCCCAGAGGCCCAGAGAAGCTGTTATCTTTCAATCTAACACTTAAAAAATATAATTTATATGGATTAGTTTGAATAGTAAGTGTCACGGACAGTATATTGCACAATTATAAGGAGCAAAAGGAAATTAAGGATATTCGTTTCTCCTGAAGTTGTGCAAAGTGGCAGCCTTTGGGGATTCTCTCTGTTTTGTTCAGGTTTGGAGTGATATTTATAATGTTTGAATTACTTCTTCATATCAACAAAAAGATTGTGTGTTCATTGAACATCTACTCTAGATTTATATTTCAAAATAATGTACAAAAGTCAAGCACATACCATGTAAAAATCTATTTCAATGCATTTTATTAATTGTGACTAATCCAGTTATTGCAAAATTTGAATGTAAAAAAAAAATAAGATCTCTTAGGCATGTGCCATTTTATGCACTACAATGCTGAAGATCATTTCCTGTTTCTTTTAAAATCTCATTTGGAAGTAAGCAGGAGTAAGATTTTGTTTTTGTGGTTGTTTACCTTGCTTTGAATAGTTATAAGACTCATTAGATGAAAACCAGTAAAATTAGTATATTTTTAATTTTGAGAAAAGTGATTTTGGTAAGAATTTCAATGACTTTACACTTTTCATCGACATTCTTACGTGATGTTCCCAGTACTAAAATACCACAAATATTCCTGTGGTGAAAAGTGTTAAGGTACAGCACAAACCACTTGAGTAATTGCTAATAATTGTCCTGCAGGTAAGCAAAAGAAGCTGATGGACTTGTATTATCCAAGAGCTTTGCTACCCTTATCCACTTCTCTAGCGCATATTTGGAGGAGTGAGGTGGGCGTGTCCTTACTTACCTTCTGATTCCATTCCAGAACATTTTCCCTTCAAGTGCATTGGTGTCTTCAGGGCACACTCTGCTTCAGCAGGGCTCAGACTTAGCTTCCTATACATTTCTGCTGCCATAGAAGGTGTAATCTAACTTCCCTCCAGCTCTCCCCATTAAAACTTGAGCTTGCATAACTACATCATTATTACATATTAGATAACCTAATTTATCTTCTAAAGGAATTTGTGTTGTAATTCAGAATGGCACTTTTATCATTGAAATCAATGTCTTTAGGAGGAATGTAGGCATCAGATGCATGCATATGAGAAATATATGTCTATTTTAAGGCTTTCTGTGACCCTACTGTCACTAAGATAATACTATGTATTCAACTGTCTAGATAAAAGACCTCCTTCTCAGAAAATAGTTGCTGACCCTGAGGCATGGGCTATTATGAAACAGTGTTCATTACATGCTACTAATAATAAAATGCATTGTATCATTGCTGCTGATGAATGCCTGGAATTGTATATTACTTGATAAAGAAATTTTTATTTTACAAGTGAGTCAGTACATTTTGAGTAATGTAAAGCATAATCATTGATTGACATAATCTATGAAATTTGTGTGCTACATTAAATTTACAAAGGCATTTGAACACTTATATATAAGAAACTATAGAGATGGAAATAATATTAATGAAATCAAACAGTTGCTTACAATATGATAGTAAATAGCTTTTATTTTTGGAATCTATTTAAAAATAATCATGTAATTAGTATACATTAATTGATTTTTCAGAAATGAAAATACCCATGCATCCAAATACAGAGCATAAGACAGGACATTACTAAGCATCTCAGAAAAGAACCACATACCCCATCAAAAACTAATGTCCAATATACAAGATTTGTTTTATATAGTTTTAACCATGTGAAAGTGAAATCATATTATTTTTATGCAATTATATCTGGCTTCTTTCACTAAGCCATATTTTTGTGAGATATCTCCATATTTTTGTTGTTGTGGTAGTACTTCATTCCCATTGCTGTGTCCAATGTAGATTATTTATTTAATCTAGAGCAGGGATTTGCAAATATAGCCCAGAAAGTTTTATTGGAGCACAGTCAGTCTTTCCCATTCATTTGTATATTGTCTCTATTTGTTGCAATGCATGGGGCAAACTTGAATTATTATGAGAGAAGCTTTATGGCCTTCAAAATCAAAAATATTTCTGTCTGATACTTAAAAAACATCCTCAGCTTTGGTATAATATGTATATAAGGATTAGAGTTATTTTCAGATTTCTGTTGTTGAAAATAATGGTACTGTGACCATTTGGTGGATAATCAGTCATTTTTTTGGATATAAAATTAGCAATCTATTTTTTGAGCCCTATGTCATTATTTATATGTTCAGCTATAGTAGATACTTCCATACCGCCTTCCAAATAGGGATAACAGTTCTCACTTGTACTACCATTGTGTGAGAGTTATGGTTGTCCCACATATTCAACAATACCTGTTAGTGCTGATTATTTTCATTTTAGCCGTTCTGTATGAGTCATAGTACTGCATTGAGGTTTTAATATTTATTGACTTTAGCACTAATTAAGTTGGAAAACTACTTCTATGAAACATTTATAAAAGTCTGAATGTGAATAGAAGAACAGTTAAAAGGGCTGTGTTTAAAAATATTTGGCATTGTGATAATTCCCCTATCTCACTGATGTCATTGCCACTGCTATATCAGATCAAATATGCCTGGATACCCAATGCCTTTCTTTTTTATAAAGATGAAACGATTCATTATTTTTTTCACAGTCAGTCCATTCATGGGATGGATTTAAACAACATTAAAATCAGAGGTACACATAGGGAAAAAATGTGGCAGCTGGAAATGACTTCAGTGGTATTGAAATTGAGCCACTCTTTTACAGAGTAAGAACTGAAATCTAACAAGAATGACTTGTAAAGTGACAAAGTGATTTGAGTCATTGGGCTCCTGGTTCATAGCATGTTCATAACGAGGGATTTCTAAGAGGGAAGTAAATTTGTTTCTGACTTTAATGTCTACTTCTCACTAACTGTGCCACTGAACATTATTCCTCTTCTAGCTTCACAAAGGTGGTTAAGCAGGATGTTCATAAGTCTATTTACTGTTTATATACACAGACAAAAATACCCAAATCAACCATTCCTGTGCCGTTCTTACATTTAGGCATTTCATTGACAAGGCTTAAGAAAGAGCTATAAATATAGGAACATGCCTGCAACATTAACCCATTATACATACATATTGTTACAGTGATGTTTGGAAAATAAAATACATTAGTTGCTGGTAGATGTATGAGAAGAGTATGAAGCAGAGAAACACAGAATGAAAAAAACTAGTGAGGAATGTAGTAGACAAATTAGAATAGATCGCAGCCTTTTGATGTGTTATTCTCACTATTTCTGTAGAATTCCAAGGTAGAATTTTCACTCCATACCCATCTTCCCAAACTCTTATTTGAGTCATGAAACTCTTACATTATATTCCTAATAATTGATTATTCAAACTCTACTTGCACAGTAAGGGAGAGAAAACACAATACCAAATCAGCCAATTCCATTTTTGGTCATCCATTTATAGGGGTGATAAAAGGAGACTATGTGGAGATCAAACAGTAGTTAGATGCAATAATTTATATAATGACATATGAAAAGCAGATGATTTAATTAAATGTCATACTTACATATTTCAAATTAGTGGCAATCCACTGCACTCCTTCCAGTGTGTTTGAACTTTAATATATCAATTTCAAACACAGTTTTCTGACATGCTACTGCTATAAGTTACAATTCTAACAGAGTATGTGCTAAATGAGAAAATATAGCAGTGGAAGAAATGCTTAATGTCTTTTGTCTAAAACAAGCATTCCCCAATAGCTTTTTTTCTGCCTACATGCCCCATGATTCCACAAAGAAATGCCAACTTGAAAAGCACAGGAGCTTCTTTGGCTTTACGCCCATTCTGAAATGTTTTCACACAGGGCATTTTTCAGCACCAACTGTCAAGTCTAAGACATCCAATTACTCTAGCTTTTTCAATTATAAAGTATAATTAAGAGTGTCCTATTATCTTGCTAGAACTGAGTGAGGTTAAGTAGACAAATATCAAGAAAGCACATAGATGAATGCTCTTTTTTCCTGAATTATTAATATGCATTCTTTTATACATTCATTATCTCTAGAAAACCCAACCTTTATATGTACTTTCTTAGACACAATAAAATGTATTCAAGGCAAATACAATACCTTCAGTAAATTTTGTTTTGGCTAACTTTTAACAAGCCCATAATAATATTACCAATATTTTGATTTTGTGTTTATATCCCATTTTGTGTCCCAGACATGGTGCAGAATCTTTGAATAACAAGTATGAAACATTTAGTACTTGAGCACAGAATGTTCACATTCATATATTGGGGAAAATGATTTAATAAAACGAGTAATATTATTAATATACCTTGAGGGCAGGGTTGTTTGTGAATATAAAAAGAGCATTAAATCTGGATGAAAAGAAGAACGAAAGGGAAGCTTTCTGGAATAAGGGATGGAGAAGTTAAGAAATAGCATTCAATGATGTACTTTCCTGAGGCCCTTCCCCTTTGTTCTTTATAACCTAAGCATGTTGGAATTCATTTATTCTTTAAAGGTAAGGTGTTTTTTTCCTCAAGTCTACTCAAATTGCTAGTCCCTCTGCCTATATTAGTTTCCTCATGCCAAATTGCATATTTGCTCATTATTTAGATGTGGAACAAACAATTTCTCTATCCAGGGACGCTTTCCTCCTCTACCTACCCAATTCATCCATTTTGATTCTGATTTATACCATCCAATCTTTTTATTCCATAATGATTTGAGACTCCTTATGAATTATTTGAATGCTTAATTAATGGTTTTTACTTCCACTAGATTATAATTTTAATTAGCATAAAACTACTAGATTCGCCCTGGTTTACTAAGCACCTAAATAAGAAACTGATACGTTGAAAACACTGAATACATCTAAGAATAATTAAACTAGTATACACTTGAAAATAGAACAAATAAAATTTGACATGACAAAAAGGGTCTGGTTATTTTTCCGCAGAGAGAAAGTAGTGTATATAAATTCATGATCAATAATATAACATTTCCATTTAGGGAAATGCAAAAATTGGGTATAATTGGAAGTTAGAATAAACACTATTTTAAAATAAGAATTTGAGAAAACTTTGACTGTTTTATTATATGGTTTTATGAAAATAACTACCTCAGCTATATTCATACACATATACATAAACATATATATACATTATTTAATATAGATTTTCCAAACCACCATTTATTTTTTACTCTTTCTAGAGACTCTTTCACATCTTTGTTCCGTAGGCTATAAATCAGGGGGTTTAACATGGGAATCACAAGGGTGTAAAACAATGAGTTTATTATATTCATCTAGTGAGTAAGAAGAACTGGGTGGAAAATAAATGAACAGCATGGTTCCTTGGAAAATTGCAACAGCAGTCAAGCGAAATGTGCAGGTGGAAAAAGCTTTGAATCTCCCCTCAGTTGAGTGGATCTTTAAAACTGATAGGATGATATAAAATTAAGACATTATAACTCTTGAAATGGTACTCAGTTCAATGAAGCAAAAAAGGGTGAATATCACTAACTCCTTGACCTGTGTATCTGAGCATGATAGCAGAAGAAGATGTGGTAAATCACAGAAGAAGTGATTAATCTCATTTAAACTAAAGAAACATAAATGAAATGCTACTGTTGTATGTGCCAATGCATCCACCATTCCCACCAGGTAAACCCCAGCCATTAAAATGGAGGACATCCTGCTGGACATGTTGACTTTATAGAGTTAGAGTAGGTGATCAGAGACCTCACATAGAGCTAGTTATCCACGGGTCTCCAACAAACCATTCCCACAATTTAGCCCATATTGAGAACAGTGCACACTCATCTATGGGAATCCCTGGAGATTTAATGGTCCCTTAAAGATGATAGATGGGTTTGGCGGAAAAGCTATAACAGTAGTGCAAAATATCTTAACATTACAAATCAAGCACCTCATTTGCTTAAAGTAAATTGTATGTATTTTTCCCATTCCTGAATATATATAAGGGGTGGATGTGTTACAAGACTTAGACCTTACTACCTTCACTTTCCCATTTAGAAATCTTACAATCTTTCAATGGTTATCTTAAAATGCTAAATTTTAATTAAGTGTGCTGATTTCCTTTCCCCACACATGTGCAATCCATCATCATTTAAATGATTTTATGAATGTACAGCATCCAACATATTTAGCATGCTCTTGGATTATGTTTATTTTGTTAACAGACGTGTCTCTTTTCCACTTTGTAAGCTCCTTAGAAATAAAATCACATTTGGCTCAGCACTGAGGTTGTTCAACTAATATAAAGTATGTAAGGGGTGCCACTGTGCCATGAGAGAGTCAGACCACAGTACAGGGCCCAGCTTTGTTGCATATGGAAAGTGGCGTAGGCTTGTAGATTAAAACAATCCAGATGGCTCGTAGTTCAGTCCACTGATGGCTATGAAGTTCTCCATCAACCATCCATATGGTGTCCCTAGTTATTTGAACTGCTATCAGTCACCATCTTGGGGGCTACCCTCCACAGGGAGCATGAGTATACCAGGTGTGGTGGTTTGAAACAATATGTACACTAGAAAAAACATGATTTTAAATCTAATCTATTCCTGTGGGTATAAGCCCATTGTACATAGGGCCTTTTGATGAGGATACATCAGTGATTTAGTGACGCACCTCATTCAGGATGGGTCTTTATCCTCTAACTGGAGTCCTTTATAAACAGAATGAATACAGAGAAGAAGAGAAAAAGAAAGTTATGGAAGTAAGAAGCTGAAATCAATGAAATTCAGAAGAGAAGGGAAAGACCAGCAGATATTGCTTTATGTCTTGCCAAGTAGCAGAGGAGCCAAAGATCACCAGCAGCTGGTCTTCAGGAACAAA
Source organism: Cabassous unicinctus (assembly GCA_029593785.1). Lineage (NCBI taxonomy): Eukaryota > Metazoa > Chordata > Mammalia > Cingulata > Chlamyphoridae > Cabassous > Cabassous unicinctus. The sequence goes on from JAQZBX010108951.1 coordinate 7,338, forward strand.
GCATAAACCTGATGATGCCTTGACTTGGACATTTTTCTTTGACTCCAAAATGTAAGTTTATAAGTGAATAAGTTCCCATTGCTTAAGCAGAAACATTTCATGTTATTTCATTAAGCAGCCTAGGAAACTAAAACACCAGGCATCTTCCTATGGGGCTCCTACATTATCTGTTATTGATGCTATTTCTGTATTGCTGGCATGGATGGTATAGAGGAGTTCAGATTCACTAGATAGTAAACTGGTGACAATAATTTATGTAAATCTTCAGATAATGGGCTATTGTGGAGAGAATTCCATTGTTGCAAATAAGCATGTAACTTTTGTGGTGTATTAGACTGTGCACAAGAACTTTTAGGCCAAATGCAAGTGTCTTTGACAAGTTCCACTTATTGTGAATGAGATTCATGCAGCTATTGACAAAGTCATTGTTGTAGGTTTAGTTTGCATAAAAGCAAGATATACTGTGAATACTTATTTTTTTCAATAGAACTATATACTTGTTCTATATCCTTCCTATTTTCCTTTTGTCATAGGTCCCACCCAACCCTTCTGGGTAACTGGCAACATCCAATTCACATTCTTTCCCTTTTTTAAGGTACCTAGAGATTGGATCTCTTTCACAGCTAATTTTACTTATTGGAATGCTTGCTCAGCTTCAGTGTCCCAAGACTACTGAACTCCCCTTTTTATTAATCTATAGAATGAGCTAAGTACCTGAGATAAAGTGGATTAAAAGGGTCTCCAGTAATTTAAAAAGCCTATAAAGGCTTGCATTTTCTTTACAGTACAGGGAATTGGTGGCAGTTGTACTTTATAACTGCAACTGGAATGACCTTCTCTTACCAACCAAACCAATTCTAGGAATTTTACAGACTGTCCAGGCCCCTCAATCTTGCGACCGTGAGGATACAAAGTCCAGGTTCCACAGGCAGGCTGTAAACCAGGGGATCCAATGAAGGTCCAATGAAGGTCCTTGTTGAGTTTCTGGGAGAAGCTGGCTGTCCAAAGATGAGCTGGGAAATTCTCTCTGAATGTTGAAATCACTTCCCCTTTTAAGGCATTCAACTGATTGGATAAAAGCATCATCCATTGCTGATGCAATCTTCCTGATTTATGCAGATGTAATCAGCCATCCACACAGTAAACTCACTGGTGACTGCAGTTCATAAATTCTCTTGTATTACAATTAGCCCAGTGCTTGCTTGACCAAACACATGGACGAAATTATCTGGCCGAGTTGACACATTAGCCTAACCATCAAAGTGCACCCCTTGTCAATTCGGCAACCATACACACTGCCTTAAACCATACTTAGTCTCTAAGTAAAAACAATAACAGACAAGGAAACATATATATTTTCACCTAACAATATTCAACTAGCCTGTGTACAACCGGAAACGCATTAATTCTTGGATAATATTAAACTTAATATTAATAATTAATATTTAATTAAGAATTAAATGCATTAATTCTTGGATAATATTCCCTCTTAAACTTGACATCCTTAAATGTTATGACATGAAATTAATACAACTTTTCATATGATAGGGGAAATGGTTGGGGAAGAGAACAAAGGAATTCATTTTGTGTACATATACAATCATACTTATAATGAAACAAGGAAGAAAGATTTATTACTATTAGAGTCCTCATTTCTGTAATTGGTCACATGGTGGAAGTTCATATTTATCACTACTTCCTTCCACTACTCATTCCATGTTCCAATTATTCTCAGCAATCACTTCAGCTAGCCGTGTTTCTTTGCCTGGTGGGGTGACCGAAACTTTCATTCCTGAAGATTCTGGGCCATTGTTAGTCCTGCTTGAATTGGTTTGTTGCAATTTTCCACTGAATTTAATCACAGGGCATGGCAGTACTAGGAGATGCCCTAGAGGATCTCCTGCATTCCAGGCAAAGTCTTCTTTACCCCCATTATGTAGATGGAGTTCTATTTCCCCTTGATAGTCAGGATCAATCACCCCAGCCAGTACAGTAATTCCCTTCTTTGCCTGTTGATTCACAGATAAGAGGAGCCCAAAGTGACCTGGTGGCAGTCTTAAGTTCCAGTGCAATGGAATCATTGTTGTGTTCCCTGGTGGGAGCACTCTTCCTTTTGGGACTAAATCCTGTTGACCAGCAGAACTTACCGTCGCAGGGACAGGAAGCAAAAATTTTCCTAGTGTGTCACTTGGGGTAATGGTAAGTGGTGCTACCTCCATTTCCACCCCTTGATTCCTGGACCCATGAATCCTGGTTATAGGAGAAACAGCACCATAGGGTGGATGCTGATTTAAAGCCTTCACAGCCTCCTGGAGAACATTGCCCCAGCCCTGCAAGGTATTGCCACCTAGTTGGCACTGTAATTGAGTCTTCAAAAGGCCATTCCTCCGTTCTATTAATCCAGCTGCTTCAGGGTTATGGGGAACATGGTAAGACCACTGATTTCCATGGGCATGTTCCCATTCCTGCACATCATTTACCATGAAATGTGTTCCTTGATCAGAAGCAATGTTGTGTAGAATGTCATGGCAGTAGATAAGACATTTGAGAAGTCCATGGATGGTAGTTTTGGAAGAAGCATTGCATGCAGGAAATGCAGACCCATATCCAGAGTATGTGTCTATTCCAGTTAAAACAAATCGCTGCCCCTTCCATGGTAGAAGTAGCCCAATGTAGTCAACCTGCCACCAGGTAACCGGCTGGTCACCTGGAGGAATTATGCCATATCAGGAGCTGAGTTTGAGTCTCTGCTGCTGGCAGATTGGGCATTCAGCAGTGGCTGTAGCCAAGTCAGCCTTGGTGAAGGGAAGTCGATATTGCTGAGCTCATGCATAGCCTCCATTCCTACCTCCATGGCAACTTTGTTCATGAGCCCATGGGGCAATGACAGGAGTAGCTGGGCAAAGGAGCTGAGCATTAGCCACAGAGCGGGTCATCTTATCCACTTGATTATTGAAATCTTCCTCTGCTGAAGTCACCCTCTGGTGAACATTCGATTGGGACACAAATATATTCATGTTTTTCGCCCACTCTGAAAGGTCTATCTACATACCACTTCCCCATGACCTTCGTGTCATCAATTTTCCAATCATGTTCCTTTCAAGTCCCTGATC
>JAQZBX010108952.1:0-10509 GCA_029593785.1 Cabassous unicinctus
TTGTTTTTAACTTTGTTTTGTACAATTAATAATTGAAAATATAAACAATTAAAAATAAAAAGAAAACACAATTGAATAAAAACATACATATCTCAATTAAACGTACTGGATACATATAAAAAATTTTTTTTGAATCATACAGTATGATACACAATATATTTGGTTCATAGTAATGGAATCATACAGTATATGCCCTTTTGTGTCTGGCTTGCTTCACTCAACATAATGTCCTCCAGGTGCATTCATGTTGTCATATGCTTTACGACTTCATTTCTTCTTACAGCTGCATAATATTCCATCATGTGAACAGACCACAGTTTGTTTATCCATTCATCTGTTGCTGGACACCTGGGTTATTTCCAACTTTTGGCAATTGTGAATAATGTTGCTATGAACATCGGTGTGCAGATGTCTGTTCGTGTCACTACTCTTAGTTCTTTGGGGTATATACCCAGTAGTGGTATTGCAGGGTCACGTGGCAAGTCTATATTCAACTTCTTTAGGAACTGCCAAACAGTCCTCCACAATGGCTTTACCATTCTGCATTTCCACCAACAGTGAATTAAGTGTTCCTGTCTCTCCACATCCTCTCCAAAACTTGTAGTTCTTTTGAATAGTGGCCATTCTAATAGGTGTGAAATGATATTTCATTGTAATTTTTATTTGCATTTCCCTAATAATTATTGATGTTGAGCATTTCTTCATGTGTTTTCTTGCCATTTGTATTTCTTCTTTGGACAAATGTCTATTCAAGCCTTTTGCCTGTTTTTAAATTAGGTCATTTGTCTTTTTGTTGTTGAGTTGTGACATCTCTTTATATATCCTGGATATTAAACCCTTGTCGGATATGTGATTTCCAAATATTTTCTCCCATTGAGTTGGCAGCCTTTTCACCCTTTTGACAAAGTCCTATGAGGTGCAAAAGTGTTTAATTTTGAGGAGGTTCCATTTATCTATTTTTTTGTTGTTGCACGTGCTTTGGGTGTAAGGTCCAATAAACCACAACCTACTACAAGATCTTGAAGATGTTTCCCTACATTTTCTTCTAGTAGTTTTATGATCCTGGCTTTTATATTTAGGTCTTTGATGAATTTTGACTTCATTTGCATTTGTTTAGGTCTTTTTAAATTTCTTTTAACATTATTTTGCAGTTTTCTGCATATAGGTCCTTTACTTCTTTGGTTAAATTAATTCCTAGGTATTTGAGTCTTTTTGTTGCTATTTTAAATGGAATTTTTCCCCTGATTTCCTCCTCAGATTGTTCAGTACTAGTGTACAAAAACATTACTGATTTTTGCATGTTATCTTTTATCCTGCCACTTTGCTAGACTCATTTATTAGCTCAAGTACATTTGTTGTGGCTAGTTCAGAATTTTCTAAGTATAGGATCATGTCATCTGCAAACAGTGAGAGCTTAACTTCCTCTTTTCCTATTTGGATGCCTTTAATTTTTTTTCTTCTCTAATTGCTCTAGCTAGAACTTCTAGTAAAATGTTGAATAACAGTGGTGACAGTGGGCATCCTTGTCTTGCTCCAATCTTAGAGGGAAAGTTTTCAACCTTTCCCCATTGAGTATAATGTTGGCTGTGGGTTTTTCATGTATGCCTTTTATCATATTGAGAAATATCCCTTCTATTCCTACCTTTTGAAGTGTTTTTATCAAAAAAGCATGCTGTATTTTGTCGAATGCTTTTTCTTCATTGATTGAGATAATCATGTGTTATTTTCCTTACAAACTAACGTGGTGTATTATGTTGAGAGGTTTTCTTATGTTGAACCAACCTTGCATACCAGGAATAAATCCCACTTGGTTGTCCTGTATAAATTTTTTTTTGCCTTTCTCCCCTCCCCGCTTGCTGTCTGTGTCCATTCATTGGGTGATATTCTGTGTCTTTTTCTTGCCTTTCTCTTCTCATTTTTTCCTCCAGGCTTCACCAGGATTTCATCTGAGGGACCTCCGATGTGGGAGAGAGGCACCCTGTCACTTGTGCCACTTCAGTCCCTGGTTTCTGGCACGTCTCACCTTGACTGTCCCCTGCCTCTCTCTTTTGTTGCATCATCATCTTGCTCGTGGTTCACTGCATGGACCTGGCAGCCCTGCTCGCCTTTTTTTTTTTTACCAGGAGTTCCCAGGGATCAAACCCCGGTCCTCCCATATGGTAGATGGATGCCCAATCACTTGAGCCACATCCACTTTCCTATAAGTCTTTTGACATGCTGTTGGATTCAATTTGCAGGTATTTTATTGAGAAATTTTGCATCTATGTTCTTTAGAGAGATTGGTCTGTAATTTTCTTCTCTTGTAGTATCTTTATCTGGCTTTGGTATTAGGGTGATATTGGCTTCATAAAATGTATTGGGTAATTTTCAGTCCTCTTCAATTTTTTGGAAGAGTTTAAACAGGATTGGTGTTAATTCTTTTAGAAATTCTTGGTAGAATTCACCTGTGAAGCCATCTGGTCCTGGACTTTTCTTTGCAAGGAGATTTTTGATGATGGATTCAGTCTCTTTAAATGTGATTGTTTTGTTAAGTTCTTGTATTTCCTGTAGCATCAGTGTTGGTTGGTTGTGCATTTCTAGGAATTTGTCCATTTCATCTATGTTGTCTAGATTGTTGGCATTCAGTTTCTCAATTTCAACATTCAGAGAGAATTTCCCAGCTTGTCTTTGGACAGCCAACGTCTCCCAGAAACTCATCAAGGACCTTCATTGGACTTTCATCGGAGCCCCTGGTTTGCAGCCTGCTTGTGAAACTTGGACTTGTGCATCCCCACGGTTGCATGAGAGACTCTTATAAAATCTCATATTATTGACAGATATCTACTGCTGATTCTGTTTCCTGAGAGAACCCTGACTAATACAGCTGGGTACCAGAAGTGGGGTGGTTCTTGAGGAACAGAGTCTTAAACATGGGATGTCTGATGTGGTTCTGGGAGTTTTGCAATTGGCTCTCTACTCCAATTGAACTCAAGGGTACTAATGACTCCCTTTCCAATAATGAAGAGGTTGCTAACAGTCCATGGCATGAGCTGGCAATAGAGATATGCAAAATAGCATCACTGGATTCCCCTACTTCCATGTTTATAAGAAGCAAAGATCTGGGTGAAAGTATTTTCAACACCCTAACAGAATTTTGTAGAGTCAAAAGGTATAATGATATTGGCTGGCTCCTCCTAGATACTCTGGATACAGTTACAAAAGAAAGAGATGAGCTAAAGTCTTCAAATTTGATACTTAAATGCTGCACAAATGATGTGAAAGTTGCTATGTGTGCCCTAAAAGAAAATTTTGTCTCCTGTAGCCACAGACTTGAGATATCCGAGAATCAAACCCAGACTCTCATTGTACGAGTAGCAGAATTACAGAGGAAACTAAAATCTCAACCACACAGGGTTTCTGCAATTAAAGTGAAGGAATTGATTAGAAAGGAGTGGAGCCCCGAGGATTGGGATGGAGACATATGGGATGATGATAATATTGGTGGGGATATTGGAACCCTAAATTCTGCTGAGACTTTACCAGATAAACCTGCAATGGCCTGCCCTGTGGAGACCACACCTTGTCAACCTTGTATCATCCAGCCTCCAGCCTGCCCCAGAGAGTCCAGACCTCCAGCTCTGAGGTGGGAACCACGCAAACTGAAGCCTGCACTGACCAGCCTCTGGCCTGCCCCAGGGAGTCTGGACCTCCTCCCAGCCCTGAGGCAGGTACCAGCCAAACTCCAGCATGTACTGCCCAGCCTCCAGGCTACCCCAGAAAGTCTGGAGCTCCTCCCAGCCATGAGGCAGATAACAGCCAAACTTCAGCATGCACTACCCAACCTCCAGTCTGCCCTGATAAATCTGCCTTCCAACCCCTGCCTGAAGAGATTAAACCTGTCTCACCAGAAGAAAATGCAAAGGAAGGCCCTGAGATCAGCAGCTTGCAAGACATCTCTAATCCTTCTCCTTACCCACTCCCAAGCCCCCTGTTGTCTTCAAGACCTATTACTGGACTAAAATCACAACAAGCCCCCAAAGGTGAAATACAAAGTTTGACCCATGAGGAAGTACGCTATACTCTGAAAGAACTGCATGAGTTTTCCAACTTATATAGACAGAAATCAGGGGAATGTGTGTGGGAATGGATACTAAGGGTATGGGATAATGGTGGAAGGAATATAAAGTTGGATCAGGCTGAATTTATTGATATGGGCCCACTAAGCAGAAATTCTGAATTCAACACTGTAGCTTGAGGGATTAGAAAGGGCTCTAACAGTTTGTTTAGGTGGTGACTGAAACATGGACCAAAAGATGTCCTAGCATATCTGAGGTTGAGATGCCCAATTTGCCCTGATATACAGTAGATGAGGGGATTCAAAGGCTTACAGAGATTGAAAAGCTAGAATAGATTTACCGTTTGAGACCTGCCCACCCACCCCAAGAATGTTCAGAGGACACACCTTTAACCAGGACTGTGAGGAATAAATTTTTAAGACTGACCCCATCTTCTCTGAAGAGCTCTGTGGTTGCTCTTCCCTGTAGTCCAGATATTACTGTAGGGAGGGCTGTAATGGAATTGGAATCCTTAAACATTATGGGAATGATCAGATCTCGGTCTGGTAAAAGTCAAGTATCAGCAGTTAAATAGCCAAAGGCAAGGTGGGTGTGGTTACCGCAATGAAAGTCAGATTCAAAGCAACACTCAGAATAGTCTGAGTCGCATGGAGTTATGGCATTGGCTAATAGATCATGGGGTACCTAGAAATAAAATACATGGGCAGTCGACTAAATTTCTCCTGGATCTGTATAAGCAGAAGAGTTCTATGTCGAGTGAACAAAACCCTAACTCAAATTACAGATGCAGAGAATCACAGTCCCTTAATCAATTCCCAGACTTGAGACAGTATACACACCCAGAGCCCCTTGAATGAGGAGAAGGCCAGGTCCCCTTGGGGAAGGATCCTGTTAAACTGCCAAAAATTTATGCTGTTAATCTTCCTCCCACCTTTCCTCAGGGAGATCTATGCCCTTTTGCCAGAGTAACTGTGCACTGGGGAAAAGGAAATGATCAGACGTTTCAGGGATTATTAGACACTGGCTCAGAAGTGACATTAATTCCAGGAGACACAAAACATCACTGTGGTCCACCAGTCAGAGTAGGGGCTTATGGAGGTCAGGTGATTGATGGAGTTTTAGCTCAGATTCACCTCACAGTGGGTCCAGTGGGTCCCTGGACCCATTCAGTGGTTATTTCCCCAGTTCCAGAATGCGTAGTTGGAATAGACTGGCAGAATCCTCACATTGGATCCCAGATTTGTGTAGTGAGGGCTATTATGGTTGAAAAGGCCAAGTGGAAGCCACTAGAACTGCCCCTACCTAGCAAAATAGTAAATCAAAGGCAATACCGGATTCCTGGAGGGATTGCAGAGATTAATGCCACCATCAAGGATTTGAAGGATGCAGGGGTGGTGATTCCCACCACATCCCCATTCAACTCTCCTATTTGGCCTGTGCAGAAAACAGATGGATCTTGGAGGATGACAGTAGATTACAGTAAACTTAACTAGGTGGTGACTTCAATTGCAGCTGCTGTCCCAAATGTGGCATCATTGCTTGAGCAAATCAGTACTTCCCCTGGTACCTGGTAGGCAGCTGTTGAACTGGCAAATGCTTTTTTCTCAATTGCCATTAGTAAGAACCACCAGAAGCATTTTGCTTTCAGCTGGCAAGGCCAACAGTATACCTTCACTGTCCTGCCTCAGGGGTATATCAACTCTCCAGCCCTATGTCATAATATTGTCTGCAGGGACCTTGATCGTCTCTCCCTCCCACAAAACATCACACTGGTCCATTATATTGATGATATCATGTTGATAGGACCTACTGAGCAAGAAGTAGCAAAGACTCTAGATTTATTGGTAAGGCATTTGCGTGAGAGAGGATGGGAGATAAATCCAACAAAAATACAATGTCCTTCCACCTCAGTGAAATTTCTAGGTGTCCAGTGGTGTGGGGCATGTCGAGATATCCCTTCTAAAATAAAGGATAAGCTGTTGCATCTGGCCCCTCCTATGACCAAAAAAGAGGCACAGCGCTTAGTTGGCCTCTTCGGATTTTGGAGACAACACATTCCTCATTTGGGTGTGCTACTGTGGCCCATTTACCAAGTGGCCAGAAAAGCTGCTAGTTTAGATTGGGGACTGGAACAAGAGTAGGCCCTGCGACAGGTCCAGGCTGCTATGCAAGCTGCACTACTACTTGGACCATATGATCCAGCAGATCCAATGGTGCTGGAAGTTTCAGTGGCAAATAGAGATGCTGTCTGGAGATTTTGGCAGGCCCCTAGAGGGGAATCACAATACAGACCCTTAGGATTTTGGAGCAAAGCCTTGCCATCTCTGCAGATAACTACTCCCCTTTTGAGAAACAGCTTTTGTCTTGCTACTGGGCCTTGGTAGAGACTGAACGCTTAACCATGGGCCATCAAGTTACCATGAGACCTGAGTTGCCTATTATGAGTTGGGTATTGTCTGACCCACCAAATATAAAAGTTGGGCGTGAACAGCAGCAATCCATAATAAAGTGGAAGTGGTATATACAAGATAGGGCTCAAGTGGGTCCTAAAGTCACAAGTAAGTTATATGACAAAGTAGCTCAAATGCCCATGGTCACCACCCCTGCTATGTTACTTTCTCTTTCCCAGTCCACAGCTTTGGCCTCTTGGGGAGTCCCTTACAATCAGTTGACTGAGAATGAGAAAACTCGGGCCTTGTTTACAGATGGTTCTGCGCAATATGCAGGTACCATTCCAAAGTGGACAGCTGCTGCACTGCAGCCCTTTTCCAGGACGTCCTTGAAGGATAGCAGTGAAGGCAAATCCTCCCAGTGGGCAGAACTTTGAGCAGTGCACCTAGTTGTTCATTTTGTTTGGAAGAAGAAATGGCTAGAGGTGCATTTGTACACTGATTCATGGGCTGCTGCCAATGGTTTGGCTGGATGGTCAGGGACTTAGAACGAACATGATTGGATAATTGGTGACAAGGTGGTCTGGGGAAGAGGTATGCGGATAGACTTTTCTGAGTGGGCAAAAAACATGAGCACATTTGTGTCCCACGTGAATGCTCACCAGAGGGTGACTTCAGCAGAGGAAGATTTCAACAATCAAGTGGATGAGATGACCCACTCTGTGGCTAATGCTCAGCCTCTTTCCCCAGCCACTCCTGTCATTACCCAATGGTCTCATGAACAAAGTGGCCATGGAGGTAGGGATGGAGGTTATGCATGGGCTCAGCAACATGGACTTCCCCTCACCAAGGCTGACTTGGCTACAGTTACTGCTGAATGCCTAATCGGCCAGCAGCAGAGACCCACACTTAGCCCCCGATATGGCACCATTCCTCGAGGTGACCAGCCTGCTACCTGGTGGCAGGTTGACTACATTCGGCCACTTCCACCGTGGAAGGGGCAGCGATTTGTTTTAACTAGAATAGACACATACTCTGGCTATGGGTTTGCATTTCCGGCATGCAATGCTTCTTCCAAAACTACCATCCGTGGACTTACCGAATGTCTTATCTACTGCCATGGCATTCCACACTGCATTGCTTCTGATCAAGGAATGCACTTCATGGAAGCGGGAGTGGCTCAGTAGATAGAGCCCCCATTTACCATATGGGAGGACCCGGGTTCGCTTCCCGGGGCCTCCTTGTGAGGGCAGGCCGGCCCGCGCAGCCTAGTGGGCTGATGCAGCAGGACCTCACAACAGGAAGCGGGTGTGGCTCAACCGATAGAGCCCCCGTTTACCATGTGTGAGGCCCCGGGTTCGCTTCCCGGGGCCTCCTTGTGAGGGCAGGCCGGCCTGCGCAGCACGAGGGGCTGATGCAGCTGGACCTCACAGCAAGAGGAAGATAAGCAGACATGGAGAAGACACACAGTGAATGGACACAGCGAGCACAAGCAGCAAGGGGGGGATAAATAAATAAATAAATCTTAAAAATAAATAAATAAATAAATAAATAAATAAATAAATCTTTAAAAAAAAGGAATGCACTTCACAGCAAATGATATGCTAGAATGGGCACATGCCCATGAAATTCACTGGTCTTTCCATTTTGCTGAAGCAGCTGGATTAATAGAATGGCGGAATGGCCTTTTGAAGACTCAATTATGGTGCCAACTAGGTGGCACTACTTTTCAGGGCTGGGGCAATGTTCTCCAGGAGGCTGTGTATGCTCTAAATCAGCATCCTCTCTATGGTGCTGTTTCTCCCATAACCAGGATTCATGGGTCCAGGAATCAAGGTGTGGAAATGGGAGTGGCACCACTCACTATTACCCCTAGTGACCCACTAAGGAAATTTTTGTTTCCTGTCCCTGCACCTTAAGCTCTGCTGGTCTACAGGTTTTAGTCCCAAAAGAAGGAGTGCTCCCAGCAGGGAACACAACAATGATTCCATTGAACTGGAGGTTAAGACTGCCACCTGGCCCCTTTGGGCTCCTCTTACCTGTGAATCAACAGGCAAAGAAGGGAATTACTGTACTGGCTGGGGTGATTGATCCTGACTATTAAGGAGAAATAGGACTACATCTACATAATGGGGGTAAAGAAGAGTTTGCCTGGAATACAGGAGATCCTCTAGGGCATCTCCTAGTATTGCCATGCCCTGTGATTAAAGCAATGGAAAATTGCAACAAACCAATCCAAGCAGTACTAACAATGGTCCAGAATCTTCAGGAATGAAAGTTTGGGTCACCCCACCAGGCAAAGAACCACAGCCAGCTGAAGTGCTTGCTAAGGGTAACAGAAATATGGAATGGGTAGTGGAAGAAGGTAGTGATAAATATGAACTTTGACCACATGACCAGTTACAGAAACGAGGACTGTAATAGTCATGAACCTTTCTTCTTTGTTTCTTTATGAGTATGATTGTATATGTACACAAAATGAATTTCTTTCTTTTCTTCCCCAATCTTTTCCCTTATCATATGAATAGTTTTATTCATTTCATGTCATAATGTTTAAGGATGTCAAGTTTAAGAGTGAATATTACCCAAGGGCTTGCACACTATTCTGTAGGGAATTAGTGCATTTCTGGTTGTATGCAGGCAAGTTAAACATTGTTAGGTGGAAATATGTACGTATGCTTGTCTGTTTTTTTTTTTACTTAGAGACTAAGTATGGTTTAAGGTATTGTGTATGGTTGCCGAGTTGACAAGGGGTGGACTGTGATGGTTAGGCTAATGTGTCAACTCAGCCAGGTAATTGTGTCCAGGTGTTTGGCCAAGCAAGCACTGGGCCAATTGTAATACAAGAGCATTTATGGACTTCGGTCACCAGTGAGTTTACTGCATGGATGGCTGATTACATCTGCATCGATCAGGGAGATTACATCAGCAATGGGTGATGCTTTTATCCAATCAGTTGAATGCCTTAAAAGGGGAAGTGATTTCAACACTCAGAGAAAAGTTCCCAGCTCATCTTTGGACAGCCAACATCTCCCAGAAGCTCATCAAGGACCTTCATTGGACTTTCATCGGAGCCCCTGGTTTGCAGCCTGCCTGTGGAACCTGGACTTGTGCATCTCCATGGTCACATGACAGACTCTTATAAAATATCATATTATTCACAGATATCTACTGTTGATTCTGTTTCCCAAGAGAACCCTAACTAATACAAGCTCTTCTTTTTTAATATAGGCATTTAGGGCTAAAAATTTCCCTCTCAAGACTGCCTTAACTGTATCCCATAAGTTTTGATAAGTTGTGTTCTCATTTTCATTTGTCTCAATATATTTACTGATTTCACTTGCAATTTCTTCCTTTACCCACTGATTATTTAGGAGTGTGTTGTTCAGCCTCCACACATTTACAAATTTACTTTTTTCCTTTCTATTATTGTTTTCCAGTTTCATTCCATTATGATCTGGAAAGGCGCTTTGTATAACTTCAATCTTTTTATATTTTTTGAGAGCTGCATTGTGCCCTAACATGTAGTCTATCCTGGAGAAAGATCCATGGGCACTTGAGAAGATTGTATAACCTGCTGAATTTGGATGCAGTGTTCTGTATATGTCTGTTAGGTCTAACTCATTTATCATAATTTTCAAGTTCTCAGTTTCCTTGTTGATCTTCTGTCTAGTTGTTCTGTCTAATGACATGAGTGGGGTGGTGAAGTCTCCAACAATTATTGTACACATGTCTATTTCTCCTTTCAGTTTTGCCAGAGTTTGTCTCATGTATTTTGGGGCCCCCTGGTTACGTGCATATGACTGTTATATCTTCCTGTGGATTGTTCCTTTTATTAATATATAATGGTCTTCTGTATCTCTTAAAACTTTTTTGAGTTTAAAGTCTGTTTGGTCTGATATTAGTATAGCTACCCCTGATCTTTTTGGGTTAGAGTATATTTGTGTGGAGTATATTTTTCCAACTTTTCACTTACAGCTGGTCTAAGGTGAGTGTCTTGCAAGCAGCATATGGATGCCTCATGTTTTTTTTTAATCCATTCTGTCAGCCATTTTTTTTTTTTT
>JAQZBX010108953.1:0-10507 GCA_029593785.1 Cabassous unicinctus
CACTTTTATCAGCCCCCATATTCTAAATTTTTAGAGATTATCTCTCAGTAGCTAGTTAAAGAAAAGTTCTTTCTTTAGAATATATGGATTTGAAACATCCAAAACTGTTCAGTTAACACTACTTCACAATGGGTAAATCATTCAAAATCTTAACTTGGATGTGAAGTTTTCCAAACTCCCTGAAAGCCAGAGAGCAAGAGGTCCATAAATTTCACTGATGCTCAATGTCTTGACCTCTGAGATATCATGTGTGTGTGTGTGTGTGGCTGGATAGATAGCTAGTTATAAATAATTTATAGAATGAAACCAGTAAAATTCATCATCTACAGCAGGAAATTAGAACAAAATTGAATTTATGTTTCATTCTTCATCTACCCAATTAAGTCTTACTGTCTCCTGTGTCTCATATATACACTAGAGATGACTGTTCTACTTAATTGCTGCTGTATGGGTAAATGAGAATTTGTGTGTGCATTTAGAGAACTTGCTAGACACAGGGTAAAAATCATGGACATTGATTTCTAAATCTCTGTGTTCTTTTAATGGAACTCCAATGAAATGTGAGCAGACATAAAGCACTCATTTGCAATTTTCTTTATTCTCTTCCTCTGTGTGGCAGACACTGTAGTAAGTAAATCCATCTTCTCATGTTCAAAATTATAAGTTTTGTAACAGTTAAATATCTATTATAACTCTCATTCTTTTCAAATATACATCAGGACTTTTAAATATATATATACTTCATCTTTGTGTATAGTGGCACCCTTAATGTCAAAATGTATATTTTGATCTATTTTCAAATGCAGACAATCATCAGTATTTGCAAATTCCATACTTGTGAATTTGCCTATTTATTTGTAATCTCAAAGTCAATACTTTTAGTCCTTTTGTGATCATTCATGGACATGGGCTATATGGCAAAAATTTGAGTTAAATTTGAATAAAGCAACTCTCTGCTGCCTTCTTTCAGCTTCTTACTAAAAACAAGCGTGGTTTTCATGATATATTTAGTGGCATGTTTTTCACATTTTGGCAGTTTTTGTTATGATTTCAATCTGTAACATGGTCCTGCAGTCTAGTGCTGAAGTGTTATACAGTGTTCCCAAGCTCAAAAATTTGTGATGTGTCTTATGGAGAAAATATGTGTGTTAGATAAACATCATTCAGGCATATGTTATAGTGTTGTTTGTTGTCAATTCAGTGTTAATGAATTGAAAATATATTTTAAATATGGTATTTTCAAACAGAAACACACAGAAATCAAGGTTTTGAATTGACTGGATGATAGAAATGTAAACAGAGACTTGCAAGAGACTAACCTTTTAATTCCCTTGGTATCATTTGTTCAGAATTCACTAATTGTTCCTGGCAACTTTCTAGACTATAATTGCCACAGATTATGCAATGTGACTATATTTATTGCATTTTTACTGTTGACCTCTTTTTGCAAAATGTGTTCTTGGATCATTCTAAATTATTTACTATAAACCTACTTAGTTGTAAGCCCAAGGATCTCTCTCCACTGTGGATGCTAAAAGCCCTCTGGAAAGTTGTGAAAGGAGCTACATTGGGTTATATCCATGCTTGTGAAGGAATTCATGAAGCTGATGTGTTTAATAACTGAGATAAATATTCACTTGGCTCCTGGTTTCAATGTTTTTCCATTATTTCTTTCTACATGTAAATATTTTTAGTAGATATGTAACATCACACTTCAAAGTAATTGGGTTCTTATTTTTGCAACAACCAGAAGTCTCTATCAAGGCAACCAATGTACAAAACACCCATGATCACACTTATTGGCAGATATTGTGGGCTACAAGTAAACCTTTGTTGTATTAAGCCACCAAGATATGAAGGTTAATATTTATTGCATTATCACCTACCGAATACTGACTAATAATCTTTTTAAGTATATTTTTATTAGAGAGGTTGTGAACTTACAAAACTCTCATGTACATATGTGGAATTCCCATACAACACCCTTCCACCAACACACTACGTTTTTTTACAGATTATGAGACAATATATTCAGACTATTACGACTAACTATAGTGTATAGTTTATATTATGTATATATTTTTCTATACTCTTAACACAGTATGTCTTCTGCATTAATGCAAAAATATTACAGTATTGTTGTTTACTATATTCCATAGGTTACATTAATTGTATTTCCTATGCTTCTCCACATTCTTACCACCTTGTAATAGTGATGTACATTTTTTCTAGTTCATAGAAGGACATTCTTGTTTTTGTACTATTGACCATAATGTCATCCACCCCTGGGTTCAATATGTTGAGATTACTATCTTGCTTTCTTTCAATTGACATTTACATCCCTAGACTACCCTTTTAAACCACAATCCCATTTAAAAATCAGCTGCATGACTTCTACTCACTATAATGTGTTACCATTATATCCATTTCCATTTCCATCAGTTTTACAGTCAAGTTCAATAAAACTTCCACATACATTAAGCATCTATACCCTTTCTCAGTCCTCTTCCTATCTCTTAATAACCTGTACTGTAGATTTTAAGTACATGCATTTATTCTTCAAATTTAATTCATAAGATTGAGACCATGCAATATTTATCATTTATGTCTGGCTTATTTCACTTATCATAAGGTCTCCAAGGTTCATCTATGTTATCATAGGTGTCCCAGTTTCTTTCTTCTTACAGCAGCATAGTATTCATTGACTGCATATACCAAATTTTGTTTATCCATTCATCAGTTGATGAACACTTGTGTTTCCATTCATTGGCAATTGTGAATAATGCCACTATGAACATCGATGTTCAAATGTCTGTCTGTGTTACAGGTTTTATTTCTTCTGGATATATTTCTAGTAGAGGAATTGCTGGATTATATGGAAAATTTTTATTTAGCTTCCTGAGGAACCACTAAACTGTCTTCCACAGAGACTGCAACATTTTACATTCCCACCAACAGTAAAGTGGTGTTCCTTTTTCTCCATATCCTCTAGAGCACTTACTGTTTTCTGTTTTTTAAAATAATGGCTATTTTAGGTGGTGTAAGATAATATCTCATTGTCATTTTGATTTGCATTTCCCTAATAGCTAGTTATATTGAACATTTTTTTCATGTGCTTTTTGGCCATTTGTATTTCCTCTTTGGAGAAATGTCTATTTAAGTCTTTTGCCCATTTTTTATTGGAATTGAAATAGGAATAGGAGGAAACCTCCTCAACATGATAAAAGGTATATATGAAAAAACCACCTCTAACATCATACTCAGTGGTGAAATGCTCCCACTAGATACAGAACAAGACAGGAATGCTCACTGTCACCGCTTTTATTTAGCATTGTTTTGTAAGTAATAGCTTGATCTTTTAGGCAAGAAAAAGAAAAAGAAGTAAAAATTTAACTATTTGCAAATGACACGGCACTCTATGTAGGAAGTCCCCAAAATTTACAACAAATCTTCTAGAGCTGATGAATGAGTTCAGTAAAGTGGCAAGATAAAAGATCAACACACAAAAATTAGTAGCATTTCAGTACACTAATAATGAGTAATCTGAAGAAGAAATCAAAACAGAAATTCAATTTACATTAGCAACTAAAGAATCAAATATCTATGAATAAATTTAACTAAAAAATGTAAAAGACTTATACACAGAACACCATACAACATTATTAAAGGAAATCAAAGAAGATCTAAATAAATGGAAGACTATTCCATGCTTATGGACTGGAAGACTAAATATCATTAAGATGTCTGTACTTCCCATAATGATTTACAGATCCATGTAATCCCAATAAAAATTACAACAGCATTTTTTATTACATTGGAAAAATCAATTATACAAATTATCTGGAAAGAAAAGGGGTCCCAAATAGACAAACACCTATTGAAAATTATTTGGAAAGAAAAGGGGTCCCAAATAGACAAACACCTTTTGAAAATGAAAAATGAAATTTGAGGAATCACACTACCTGACTCTAAAGCATACACAAAGCTAAAGTGATCAAAACACTGCATGGTTTTGACAGTGGTCAAAACTGCATGATATTGTCACAAGGATAGATATACTAACCAATGGAACAGAAATGAGAGTTCTGATATTGATGCTCAAATATACATTATGATATTCAACAAATCCAGCAAACCCACTTAACGTGGACAGAATGGCTTCTTCAAAAAATGATGCTGGGAGAACTGGATATTCATATCCAAAAGAATAAGAGATGATTGCCATCTCATGCCCTATACAAAATTAATTCAAGATGGATCAAAGGCCCACATATAAGAGACAGGACCTTAAAAATCCTAGAAGATAATGTAGGGAATAATCAATGTGAAATTGTTTCACAGATTTTACACCCAAAGCATGAGCAATGAAAGATAAAATAGATAAATGGACCACCTCAAAATTAATAATTTTTGTGCTTCAAAGAACTTTGTCAAGAAAGTGAAAAGGCTGCCTACTCAATGGGAGAAAATAATTGGGAAATTAAGAAACACTTATCTGATAAGGGTCTAATATCCAGCATATGTAAAAAACTCTGCATCTCAAAAATAAAAAGTCAAACAATCTATTTTAAATTTGCCCAGAGATTTGAACAGACACTTTTCCAAAGAGGAAATATAAATGGCTAAAAAGCACATGAAAACATGCTCTGCATCAGTAGTTTTTAGGGAAATGAAAATAAACTTCAATGAGATATTATCTTACACCTATTAGAGTAGTGGCTATTAAAAAATAGAACTGCAAGCGTTGGAGAGGAAGTGGAGGAAAGGGAATCCTCATCCACTGCTGATGGGAATGTAGAATGGTGCAGCCATTATGGAGGACAGTTTGGCAGTTCCTCAGGAAGCTTACTATAGAATTACCATATGATCCAGCAGTCCGACTGCTGGGTATATACACAAAAGAATTGAAAGCAGGGACATGAACAGATATATATATGCCAATGTTCATAGTAGAATTATTCACTATTACCAAAAGTTGGAAGCAATCCAAGTGTCTATCAACAGAAGAATGGAAAAGCAAAATGTAGTATAAACATACAATGGAATATTACTCAGCTGTAAGAAGGAATGAAGTATTGACACACATGACAACAGAGATGAATCTTGAAGTCCTTATGTTGAGTAAATAAGCCAGGCAGCAAAAGATAAATATTGCATGACCTCACAAATATGACCTGTGCATATTGAGCAGACTTACAGATCTGGTGTATGGAAGATAGGTTATCCAGAGAGAGATGAAAATAGAGTGCTGTGAGCCAATGCTCAATAAGGTCAAAATCTGTGATTAAGTGGAAAGGTTTGGTTTGGCAGTGGATGGGTTTGGTCGTAATGCAGGGATGTGAGTGGGTTTGAAGGTGCTGGATGTGAGGATAAGCAGGGTGGCAGGTTTAGGTTGGGCTTTCCAAGGAACTGGGGGGAGAACTAAAGGAAGGAACAGGTAAACTCTGGGGATTTTGATGTCTCTGTTTAAAACTACAATGGTGAGAATGTTCTTTTGGCAAATATGGCAAGGGAGATTCATTGGTGCAGGGTTTGGTGGTGGAAGGATATATAGGAAAGCCTGCACCTGGGGCATAATTTTATAGAATATGAATATGGTCATCTTGCCATAGGGTGTCATATCAGTGGGTAGAGAACGAAACTATAAACAAGAAAATATTAAACTCCCATCTTGGAGAATCTTACTATATACTCAAATTGAGGGGCAAGAATCTCTCAAGAACATAGACAGTGCTTAGTAAAAGAAAGCAGACATGTATGTTAAGTCCTCAATATTAATTCATGTAAGTATGAACCTTATTCTTCAAAAATCAAAACTTAGTGATTCTATAGGTGCTGATGCAATGGAATAATAAGTAGAATATAGGCCATTTTAGGCACATTGGAATTATTCTGGATGACCCTGAATTGATGAATACAGGGCACTATGTATTTTGTCACATCCTATAAAAGTTGCCAAATGTAAATCATAATGTAATACATTGACCATAGTTAGTAGCAATACTTCGATATATGTTCATCGATTGTGACATATACACCATACTCATGTAGGATGTTATTGGTAGGTGAGGATATGGGGTGGGAGGCTGTGTGGTATATGGGAATCCCCTATATTTTTTATATGAATTTTCTGTAACCTAAAGCTTTTTGGAAAATAAAGTGAAAAAAATATATACTGGGTAAACATACAGAAGAAATTATAAACATACATAAAAGATAATAGATCTTACAGAGATGAAAGGCACAATGCAAAAAAGTATTTATTTATTTACTTGTTTATTTATTTTATTTTATGACTATTATATTGGTTTATTTTGGGAGAGCTTTTGGATTTCAGAATGGTTACAACTGTGGTAGGGGAGGATTACTGTAGTGGCGTGTCAGTAGTTGGGGGATGTAATGGAAGGGGTGCATCTGGGTCATGCCTTTATGGAATATTAATGTGTTCTTGGTGTCCTGGGGTGGTGACTTCTTAGGTGGAAACTCACACAATAACCAATGGAATATTAAACTCCCATCCTGAGGAGTCTTGCTACATTCTCCAATACAGTGGCAAAATCTTTAGAGTACATGGACAGTGCCAAGCAAAATAAGACAGACCAATATGCCAGGCCCTTGATATTGATGCTTGTCCTCATGAAACTTGTTCTTGTCAATTTGAAGCTTAGCCTAGTAGTTTATATTGCCTAAGAGTTACCTCCTGAAAGCCTCCTTGTTGCTCATATGTGACCTCTCTCTAAGCCAAACTCAGCATATAAACTCACAACTTTCCCTGCAGGCATGGATCATGATTTCCAGGGATGACCCTCCCTGGCACCATGGGATTATTACCAAGTGCCAACTAGTGATGCATTTGGGGGAAAAAAACCTAGATGTAAAGAGGGAAATAATAAACACAAATGAGTTTTAATGGTTAAGAGATTTCATAATGAATTGTGGGAATCTCTCCAGTGTTGATGGTTATGCACATCTCAGGAGGAGCTCACTTATTGCCACAGTAAACAGTTCCTCAAGCAAGGGTGATCATAAGGGTTCTAGAGATATCTAGACACTATAAGCAGGTCAGACAATCCCAGGAAATTGGCATGCTTTCAGGGGGCCTCTCCTTGAAATTTCTTTACCATTTTTATTTGCACCTATATTTGCACTATACCCATTAAATATATGTCCTTGAGACTTACATATTCTGTCTGCTCATATGCCAGTTGGGCCCTGAATCTCAGCAGAGTTGCAGCCAATGCCTACACTCCAGTTCATTGGACTCACCCAGGACAACTAACAAATGGATGATGATGGACAACACTCATCCTAAAATAGAGTATCTACAACAGCAAGCATGTAGATTCCATTCATCTGCCTGGGATCTAAGGCCCCTCAACAACAGAAGCAGAATGGGCATCATCCTCTCAAAAAACTCAAGATTATGGAATGAAAAAACAGAAGGGGTGAATACAACTATGGACTAAAATTGACTTATTATTATTCTAGTAATAGAAGAACATGTAACATTGATATAAAGAGAATGGTCCCAGAGGTTCCGAGGGCATGAGAGGGATGAATAGGTGTAATATGCAGCATATTTGGTACATTGAAATTATTCTTCATGATATTGCAATGACAGATACAAGCCATTATACATTTTGTCAAAATCTATAAAATTGTGCAATGTAACTATAATGTAAACTCTAGACTATGCATAGTAGCAATGCTTCAATAAATGTTCATCAATTGTAAAAATGTACCACATTAAGGAAAATGTTGTTAATGGGGGAAAATGTAGGAAGGGGAGGGGATAGAGTATATGGAAGTCCCCTATATTTTCTTTTTTTAAAAAGATTTATTTTATCTAATTATTCCCACTACCCCGCCCCTCCGCCACTTGTGCTCACTGTCTCCTCTGTCTATTCGCTGCGTGTTCTACTGTGTCTGCTTGTTTTCTCTTTTTGTCTTCTATTTAGGAGGCACCAGTTACTGATCCCAGGACCTTCCAATGTGGGAGGGTGGCACTCAATCACTTGAGCCACCCCGCTCCCTGGTTTGTTGTGTTTCTCACTGTCTCTCTTCTGTGTCTGTTTTTTGTTGAGTCATCTTTTTGCACCAGCTCTCTGAGTGGGCCAGCTTGGTTTCACCAGGAGACCTTGAGAACTGAACCTGGGACCCTCCATATGGTAGAGAGGAGCCCAATCCCTTGAGCCACATATGCTTCCCCCCTTATATTTTTGATGTAACATTTATGTATTTTAAAGCTTCCTTAAAAATAAAGAAAAAAATAAATGAAAAGAAAAGAGTAAATAATGTTATTTTTTACTCCATTTTGGATTTAATGATTGTATGGATAAGCACGTGATAATACGGGTGAATAGAAAATGCATACATTCCTTTTACCAATCTTGGAAATAATGTTTAATCTGTATAAGCAAGTAAATATATCCCCAAACAAACTTGGAGTTGATTCTAAAAAACTTGTGTTCATTATAAGAGTAATATATCTGTATGTTCAAAGGATGCAGGGTAAATTATTTTTAATAGCTTCATCAATGACACCAACCCTACCTCTCTTTACACAGATGAATTTTAGTACTATTTTCATGGTCATAAAATTATATTTTCAAAAATATTTTTGACTGAAAAAATAACAATATTTTTATTTCTTCTATAATATAAATTATAGAATTTCAAAGGTTATTGATTCTAGGTTTATAAATGTTTAAAGAAGAGATAAATAAAGATAAATTTTAACAGAATATTTCTAAGCACAAAATTTTAAGCTTTTTAAGACAATTTTTATTGATAAATATTAGGGTATCAAGCATGCCTGTTTGTGGCTTGCTTATTCATAGTACCAGATCAAGAGACAGTGGTCTACTCAAATCACCCAAAAACCTCAAATTATATAAATATAAAATTTTTAAAATTTTATATTCAAATTAACTTAATTATTGAATTTATACCAATTATATCTATATAATCCCAGTCAATAATCTCAATTTATTAGTGAAAACCTGAGTTGCAACAAATTACTTTGGGTGAGTCTCATTAATCTCCTATAAATTTCCCAAATAAAATATTCCTTTCATTATTTTCCATAGGGAATGTTTTATTTGATCATTTATAAGACTGTAGGTAACTGGGTTCAAGAGGGAAGGGACTATGGAATAGATCACAGAAAGGACCATATCCTGGATAGTTGCAGAGGTTGTAGTTCGCTTCAAGTAGACATAAAACCCTGAGCTGAGGAAGATTGAGACCTCAAGGATGTGGGGAACACAGGTGGAAAAGGCTTTTCCTCAGTCAGCGCCACTTGGAAACTTTAGCACAGAAGAAAATATGTAAATGTAAGACCTGATGATGAAGATGAAACAGCCGCCACGAATGCGCAGACCTGAGGCAAGAATTAGGATCTCATTGCTGAAGGTGTCAGAACAGGAAATTCTCAGCAGAGAGGGAATATCACAAATGAACTGGTGAACAACGTTTGACTGACAGAAGTGCAGTCGTAAAGTATTGCCAGTGTGGAATTCTGAGTAGACCAGTCCACTGAGCATGGAGGCTATTGTCATCTGGACACAAACTTGAGGGTTCATGATCACAGGGTAATGGAGGGGCTGACAGATGGCCACATATCGATCCTGAACCATAATGGTGAGGAGCATCAACTCCAAAAACAGAAAGAACATCACTAAAAAGACCTGAGCTATGCATCCTGCCTTAGAAATGGTGCTTCTGTGAAGCAGATAATTGACACAAGAATTAAGGACAGTTACAGAAATGTAGCATGCATCCAAGATGGCCAGATTCCTGAGGAAGAAGTACATGGGGGAGTGAAGGCTCTTGTCAAAGGTTGTGACAGTAATAATGAGAACATTCCCAATAACAGTCACCAAATACATCAGAGAGAATGATATGGCATGCAGAACCCGTACTTCCCACTCATCAGAAAATCCCATTAGAAGAAACTCCATCATCATAGTAGAATTGGGCATCTTTGAGAAACAAGGAGAGGTTACACCTGGGAGGCAAGGAGAAAAGCCCTGAACCCATAAAGAATCAAATTACAGGAAGGTGCATCCCAACTCCTTTGCTGTTAACCTTTGTTAATTTTAATCCCTATCAATGGTGCTAATATTTTGGAAGGAAAATTATGTGATGCTGCATTAGCTTCCATAATATTCTTATTCTTACTATAAGAGTTAAGTACAAATCACAACCTAATTGCACATAACCAGAAATCATAAAAGTGTTTATCTGTCTATCTATCTATCTATCGTGTATTTTATCATCTAAATTGCATATCATATGAGTATGCAATTTTCCCATAATAAAATAGAAATATATAGAGATCTTATAGATAATATCTTAAAGCTTTTTGAGGATAATGTCGAACACTTGATACTTGGAATAAAATCGTTTGGATTTGTTTAGGCTTTCATTTTTATTTTGAGTGTACAAACAATATTAGAAAAATGATCTAGAACTAGTCATTTAGGGACAATAAAATCAAATTTAT
>JAQZBX010108954.1:0-10507 GCA_029593785.1 Cabassous unicinctus
AAATAAAATAAAACCAACTTGCAACAGAAAAAAAAAGTAGTGGTAGATTACAGAAAAGTTACATGGAAAATATAGTAGAATCCAATACACCATATCCTCTCCCTTTCTTTACTGTCTCTCCTTTCTTTTCTTCTCTCTCTTTTCTTTTCAGGCTCAGAAGTTGCTACAGTATTTCCTGCAGAGCTGGATTCTTGTTTATGAACTCTCTTATTTTCTGTTTATCTGTGAATATCTTAAACTTACTTTCATAGTTGAATGACAATTTGACTGAATAAAACATTCCTGGCTGGGAGTTTCTCTTTCAGTATGTTAATTATATCATACCACTATTTTCTTGCTTCCATTATTTCTGATGAGTAATTTACCTTAAGCACTACTGTGTGTCCATTGTATGTGATGGTTTGCTTCTTTCTTGGTGGTTTCAAAATTTCCCCTTTATCTTTGGAATTTGATATTCTGTCCAGCATCTGTCTTAGAGAAGGTTTTTTGGGATTTATTCTGATTGAAGTCAGTTGTGCTTCTTTAACATATATATTTGTGTCTTTCATGAGAGTTGTGGGGTTTTCAGTGATGATTTTCTCAAGCACAATTTCTTCTCCTTTTCCATTCTTCTCTTCTGTAACTTCCATAGTACTTATGGTGTTGCTTTTCTTGTTATCATTCAAATCCATGAACCCTTGTTCAATTTTTCCTTTCTTTTCTCTCTGGTTTTCTCTTTACAATTTCAGCTGTTCTGTTTCCTACATCACTGATTCTTTCTTCTATGATTTAAAATCTGTAGTTGTGTGCCTCTACTGTAGTTTCAATCTCACCTATTGTGTATTTCATTCCAATTAGCTTTGTTATTTTTCTATTAATCTTTCAAATCCTTCTTTGTATTTGACCAGTGTCTCATTTTAGTTTTTAGAATAATTTATTGACAATTTAAAATCTATTTACAAACAATTGTGATTGTAAAACAATATTATATTTTCTTACATTATCTGAACATTAAATGTATCATCTAAAATTAACATGAGTAGAATAATCATTCTTAGTACATTTTCATGCTCTTTAACAAATATTTAGCCTGTCTAATACACAGCATTTTTTATATTTTTAAGAAAAATGTATTTTCTCAAAATAATCTTATTTTTCTATAAAACTGGTTGCATTCTTCTTCAGAGTTGAATTTTATGGTTAATAAATTTAAAGCTGATAGTTTCAGTTGAATTTTCTGTACACCATAATAAATTTTTATGTGTTTTTTTAATTTAAGAAGTTGTCAGCTTACAGAACAATAATGCATAACTTTTAGAATTCCAATCCATCACCCCTCCACCAATACCTTGCATTGTTGTGGAACTTTTGTTACAGATTATGAAAGAATGTCATCAAAATATTACTACTTTGAGCAATTACTTACATTTGGTGCAATTTTTTTTCAGTAAACCCCTGTTATTAACAACATATATTAGTATTGTTTATCATAGTTCATTAGAGAACACTCTCATAGTGTACTAACTAAAGTCCATCTTCCACCACATGGTTCACTGTGTTATACAGTCCCATGCCTTGTACATTTATACAAAGTGCACACTCAGTGGCTCTTACTTTCATCTCAGAGTTGTGCAGTCATTGCCTTAGTATATTTGAGAAATGTTTTTCCTTAGTCCAAAAGAAAAATTTCCATACCCTCTATTATTGTTCCTTAGCCTTTATATTGTACCTTTTTCTTACATTGATGCAAAAATATTACCATAGCGATATTGACTATAGGCCATAAGTTACACTAATTGTCTTTTCTTATGCATTTCCATATCCTTACCACTTTTTAAAAGTGATGTACATTTGTTCCAGTTTATAGAACATACTTCAATTTAGACTATTAATCATGCTCCTCATCAACCACCAGGTTCACTATGTTATTCAGACCTTAGATTATTCTCTAGCTTATTTCAGTTGATATTTATGTCCCTAGACTACAATTTTCAGGCACAATTACATTTTTAAACCAGCCATGTCTTCTTAATGTCTCTTATCTCTTTAGCTAAATTGTCCTTCAACTCCTTGATTTGAGTGGGAGATTTGTGTGATCCTTGATTAGTTGTTTCAAACCTGTGTATTGGCTGGATGTTTTACTTGTTCCTCTGCCTGAGCCTTATTGTCCTTTTTCTTAATATGGATTGCAAAGTTTTCCTGATGTGTAGGCATCTGATTATGATGGTAACTTTACTTTGATGGTCAGTTTTTCTCTCTTGTCTATGGATTTAGTGTTGCTTGGGTGTGCATTACCACTGCACTTTGATTCTTGGTTCAAATTGCTCCATGATTTACCTTTGCCTCTGTTTAAATGCTTAAGACAATTCAATATATCTAGTAATGAGGTGCAGAATGGTTTCCAGGAGCTTTGGTGGAGGGCAGCAATAAAGGTACCAAAAGTCTCATATTTATTTACTTGCCCTTCTTTGTTGCATGCACTTTCTTCATCTGAAGCTAATGTGCTCTACGACAGACCTCACCACTCCAACCCTGGGGACAATGTGTTCATTGGAAACCCACCTGAATGTACAGTGTAGAATCAATGTTCTGGGTAATTTCCCCTCAGTGTTGGTTCTTCAGAGCTAATTCTTGCAAATCAAATTTTCTCAGAAGGTGTTCTCCTCCTTTACCTGGCTGCACCTTCCCTTTTCCAATAGTGGAATTAGATTTATACTCAGCAACTAGTCCAGGTTAGTAGAGAGGGTGTTTGAGAAGGCAGTTTCTCTTTAGCTCCCTGCTGGATCCCAGGAGAAAAATGTCATGACCTCACATGGCTTCACCTATGCAATGACACCCAGCAACCTCACTGGCTCAAAGCCAGTTGAGGCAGTAGGTTGAGTCCCTCCTTGTCCCCTTTCCTGGGGAAGTGAACCCTTGCAACTCACTCAGTTCATAGCCAGCAGTCAGGGGCTAGAGTGAACTGAGTTTTATAAAAAAAAAATCACAGCAATTTAGAAAAAGGAATTGGAAATATGTATTATGCAATTATAGTGTCTTATACAACTACCTATACATAATTACCTTTACCAGCATTTTGTTTTTTTAAATATATGGATTTGAATTACTGTGTAATGGTCACTGACTTTCATTCTGAAAAAATTCTTTTAGTATTTCATATTTAGACAGGTGTGTGAGAAACAAAAATTCTTTGTTTTTCTTTAACTATAAATGCTCTTCCTTTTTGTTTACTTTTTTTGTTTTTTGAAAATTTTACTGTATATAGGATTCTTGGTTGACAGGTTATTTTTTCCTTTCAGTACTTTAAATACACCATCCCACTGTTTCTGGGCTTCATAGTTTCTGAAGAAAATTAAGCTGCTAATCTTATTGGGCTTCTCTTTTACATGTTGAGTTATTTCTGTCTTCCTCCTTTCAAGATTTCCTCTGTTTTTGTAATTCAACACTTTGACTAGGCTGTGTCTGGGTGTATAAATATTTAAATTTACCCTACTTAGAGATTTTTCTGTACATCCTGGGATTAAGTCTAGGTTAATGATTTTTTAAAATCAGATTTTTCACTCATTATTTCCTTCCATATTTTTCAAGCCCTTCTTTCTCTCTCTTCTTTTGTTATTCCTATTATACATATACTAGTACATTTATTGGTGTCCCATATTTCTCTGGGCTTTGTCTGATTTTTGTCATGCTTTATTCAGTTTCTCAGTTCAGGTTCAATGACTCTTTCTTTAACCTGCTCAACTTTGCTTTTCATCCCTCAAGTGAATTTTTCATTTCTGTTATTGTTCTATTCTACTTTAGAATTTCCATTTGGTTCTTTTAAAATAATTTCTATCTCTTTATCATAATAATCTACTTGATGCGACATTGTAATCACAACTTATGTTAATTCCTCAATCATAGTTTCCTTTAGCATTATAATCATATTTATAATATCTGTTACTTCATATTTTATATTTTAATTAATTAATTTTATTTTATTCTTCATTTTATTCTCTAAAAGTGAGAACATTAACTGTGAAGAGTGAGCTGCAGTGTGATGGATTGATGAGGACTGGCACTCTGAGATGATTACTAGTGTCCTAAGAGAGAACCCTGTTTTTCCTGTTTTATTTTCTTTGTTTGTTCCTTTGTTCTGCTTTTCCCTGTTTTTTTCTCCTTTATTTTTTCTTTATTTTCTTTCATTTTTCTCTCTTCTGTTGGTTTTCTTTCATTCCACATTCCCTTTTTTGTTTTTTGTTTTTTTCTTCACTTCTGATGTTTCCAGTCTTTTAATTTTATTCTATTTCTTCTTGTTTCATTTTGATTCCACCTTTTACATTCTTATTCCTTTGTATTTTTTATAATTTTTCACTCTTATTACTTATTTTTCTTGGTTCTTGTAAGGTTCCTTTTCTATATTTTCAAAATTACTCATATCCTTTTTTGCTTCTTCTCTCTTTCTTTTCCTATGGTATTAAATTTTTTTTCAGGGGAACATGAACAACTCAAAGAATATAGAATAAGTGGACCTAAGTGCCAAGGAGGAGCCTTAACACAAAACAAAACAAAAGAAAACAAAATAAACTCTATGTAGAAAGAGACACTAACCATATAAATAAATCTATCAAAATAAAGAGAAGCCTCAACACCAGCATAATGCCATACTAAGAAAAGAAAGACTTGGCCCATTCTAATGAAGAAGCTAAGAAACAGGAAGAGACACAAAATGTGGAACAACTAAGTTAGGATGCCCAAAAAATATAATGAATCAACTTAATGAAATGAAGGAAGAGATAAATCATATTAAGTAGACACAGTGGAACATACAGAAGAAATTGTAACATACACTTAAAGATAACACATCTGGTGATGAAAGGCACAATGCAAGAAATTAAAATATGCTGGGAGCATATAACATCTGATTTGAAGAAGGAGAGGAAAGAATTAGTGATGTTGAAGATAGAACATCTGAAACTACACAGATAGTAGAACAGAAAAAGAAAAATTTAGAAAAAATCAGCAGGGATTCAGGGAATTGAATCACAACACACAGTGCACAAACATATGCTTTATACCCATCTCAGAGGGAGAAGAGAAGGGAAAGGAGACAGAAAGAATATTGGAAGAAATAGTGCATGAAAATTTCCAAACTCTTTTGAGGAACAAGGATACACATGTCCAAGAAGCACAGTCACTATAAACAGTATAAATCCTGACAGGCCTACCCTGGGATGCATACTTATCAAATTGTCAAATGCTCAAGACAAAGAGAGAATTCTGAAAGCAGAAAGATAATACAGATCCATCACATGTAAGGGAGTCTGGATAAGATTAAGCACTGTTTTCTCATCTGAAACCATGGAGGTGAGAAGGAAGTGGTATAACATAGTTAAAGTTCTAAAAGAAAAAAGCCTACCAGCCAAGAATTCAGTATCCAGCAAAGTTAGCATTCAAAAATGCAGAGAATTATAAATATTCACAGACAAACTGAAAGTAAATTAAATTTTCAACAAGAGACCTGTCCTTCCAGAAATATTAAAGGGAGAGTGGCAAGTGAAAAAAAAAAAACAAGAGAGAAAAAGTTGGAGGAGAGTAAGAAAGGAAAATTAATAGTAAGAATAATTAAGGATAAAAAAAGAAATAAAACAAAATACGACACATTGAAACCTGAAGAAAAAATTGCTACTGTAAGAAAAGCCTTGACAGTAATTACGTTGAATGCTAATGGAATAAACACTTCAAACAAAAGACAGAGATTGGCAACTAAGATAAGGAAATATGATCCATCTATATGCTATCTACAAGAAACACGATTTCAAACAATGAGCACAAAGTGGATGCCAGTGAAAGGTTGGAAAAAGATTTTACATGCAAACAATAACCAAAATGTAGAGGTATCTGTACTAATATTGGGCAAAAGAGAATTTAATTTCAAAATTATTGTAAGAGACAAAGAAGGACATAATATATTAATAAAAGGGATAATTGATCAAGAAAAGAGAAAATTCATTAATATTTATTCACCTAACTAGCATGCCCTAAATTACATGTGGCAAACAATGGAAAAATTAAGTAGAGAAATAGATTCTGCTACCTTTATATTAGAGAAATTTATTACACCATTATTACAATTAAACAGAACATCTCCAGAGGCTTAATAAGGAAATAAACACATTGAATAATAAATTAGAAAATCTAGATTTAATAGACATATACAGGACATTACACCCAAATAAAGAAGGATATACATTCTTCTTGAGTACACACAGATTATTCTCTAGGATAGACTGCATGTGAGGTCACAGAAAAAGTCTCAATGAATTTAGAAAAATTGAAATTATGCAAAGTAACTTCTCTGACCACAATGGAATGAAGATGGAAATTAATAAAGGTAAGACAACCAGAATAGGTACAAAAATTTGGAAGTTAAACAACTCAGTCTTAGAAAATCAGTGGGTCAAGGAGGAAATTGCAAAGGAAATATATAACTACCTTGAAGTGAAGAAAAATGAGAACAAAACATATCAAAATATGTGGGTTGCAGCTAAAGCAGTGTTGATAGGGAAATTTATTGTCATAAATGCCTATATTAAAAAAGAAGAGAGAGCTAAACTCAAAGACCTACTGCCCTAATGAAGGAACTAGAAAATAAACAATACTAATCCCAAAGCAGGAAGCAGGAAATAACAAAGATTAGAACACAGCTAAATGAAATTGAAAATTAAAAAAACACTAGAAAAATTTAGCAAAATGAAAACCTGATTCTTTGAAAAGGTAAGTAAAATTGGCAAACCCTTAGCTAGACTAACAAAGAAAACAGGGAGAAGATGCAAATAGATAAAAAATGAGAAAGGGGTTATCACCACTGATCCCACAGAAATAAAGAGCATCATAAGAGGATACATTGACAAATTATATGCCAAGTTGGATAACTTAGATGAATGTACAAATTTCTAGAAACACACAACCTACATCGATGAAAAAATTAAGTGTTGAACTGAACAGACCAATCACAAGTAATAAGATTGAATTAGTTTTCATAAAACCTCCCAATTAAGAAAATCCCAAGCCTAGACAACTTTTTGGGTAAATTCTACCAATAATTCCAGAAAGAACTAACATCAAACCTGCTTAAACACTTCCAAGAATTGGAAGTACTGGGAACATTACCTAAGTCATTCTATGAATTGTAGGTCTGTGGTTGAAACTACAATGGTGGGAATGTTGTTTTGGCAAATATGGCTGGGGAGGTTCACTGGTGCAGGGTGTCAGTAGTGGGGAAATATGTGTGAAATGGTGTACCTGGGACATGCTTTTATAGAATGTGAATGTGCTCATCTTGTTAAACAGTGTTATATTGGTGGGTGGGGATGCACACAATATTATAGAAAATATTAAACTCCCAACCTGGGGCTTCTTGCTATGATCTCAAATAGAAGGCAAGGATCTCTCAAGAACATAAGCAGTGCATAATATAAGAAAACAAATCTGTATGTCAAGCCCTCAATATTAATACTTGTAATTATGAACCTTATTCTTCAAGAATTGAAACTTAGTGGTTACTTTAGTTTCCACGGGGAGGGGGAGGGAAGCATAAATGGAACACAGGCCATTTTCAGGGCATTGGAATTGTTCTGCATAATCTTGCAATGATGGGTACATGCCATTATATATTTTGTGAAAACCTATAAAACTGTACTGTGCAAAATGTAAACTGTAATGTAAACCAGTGACCATTTATTATTATTATTACTATTAATTATTATTAATATTGCAATAGTATTAGCAATGCTTTAATATGTTTCATCAATTGTAACAACTTTTCCATGTAAAGTAAGATGATATTAATAGGTGAAAAGGTGAAAAGGGAAGCTGTGGTGTATATGGGAATCCCCTCTATTTTCTTTGTGAATTTTTTATAACCTAAAGTTTCTTTGCAAATGAAATGAGAAGAAAATAAGACACTGGAGAAACATAGAGAAGAAAATTTCAATTTATATAGAAGATACCAGATCTCACAATGATGAGATCACAATCCAAAAAATTATTTATTTTTATGTTATTTTTTATTCTCTGGTTTTGTTTTGAGGGAAGATTTTGATTGCAGATGGTTGTAACAGTGGCAAGGGAGAAACAATGTTGTGGGATGTCAGTGTCAGGGGGATTAGTGGGGAGGGGTGCACCTGGGGCATGCTTCTATGAATATGAATGTGTTTAAGTGGACATGGGGTGTTGTCTTGGTGGCTGTAGATCCACACAATAATCAGAACAATATTGAATTACCCTCCTGGGGAGTCCTGCTACATTCTTTAATAGAGTGTCAAGAATCTCTAGAGTACAGAGGCAGTGCCTAACAAAGGAGGACCGACCCAAATGCCAGGCCCTTGTTATTAATGCTTGTAGTTATGAACCTTGCACTTGATTTCAAAGTGAGTTAGGAGGTCATTCCAGAAATTAGCTTATACACGTATCACGATGAACTCACTGACTGCCACAGTAAACAATGCTTCAAGCAGGGTTTCTCTTGAGAGCTCTAAAAACATCTGGATACTATAATCAGGGAAGAAAACCCCAGGAATTTGGCACACCATCAGTGGGCTTTACGTTTGAAAACATGTTATCCTATCCTACTGATGTATCAGAGTTAGGCTCATTTATAATTTTCTTACACATGGTTCTTATACTCCTTTTATTTGAACCTATAATTAGCATTATGTCCATTAAGTGTTTGTCCCAGAGACTTAAATTTTCTGGCAGATCATTTGTCGGTTGAGTCCTGAATCTCAGCATAGTTGCATTTAACACCTACTCTCCAGTTCATCGAACTCACCCAGCACAATTAACAAACGGATGATGATGGACAACTTCCATACCAAAACACAGAGTATCTACAACTGCAACAAGATGGGTTACTTCCACCTGCTCCATGGGATCAAAGCACCCTTTCAATCAGAAGGAGCATTGACCTCACTAAGTCCAAATCCTCAAGAATGAGGAATGTACAAACATAAAGGGTTGTATGCAAATATGGACTAAAGTAGACTTGTTAGTCTATTAATGGAAGAATATATAACATAGATATAAAGATAGTGGACATCCTAGATACTGAGGGAAGGGAGAGAGAATAGGTATAACATGGTGCAGTTTTGGGACATTGGAATTGATCTGCATGTTATTGCAATGATGGATCAAGTCCATTATACATTTAGTCTAAACCTATAAAATTGTGCTGTGCAAAGTCTAAACATAATGTAAGCTATAGACCATGTTTAGTAGCAATCCTTCAATATGAGTTCATGAATTGTAAGAAATGCACCACATTAATGAAAGTTGTTAATTGGGGGAAAATATGGGAGGGTGTGGGTGTGGGGTATATGGGGTTTTTCTTTATTTTCAATGTGACATTTATGTAATATAACTATTCTATGAAAATGAAAAAATAGTGATGTTGAATATTTTTTCATGTGTTTCATGACCATTTGTATCTCTTCTTTGGACAATTGTATTTTCAAGTCTCTTCCCCATTTTTCAATCATGTAGTTTGTCTTTTTATTGCTGAATTGCATGATCTCTTTGTATATCATAGTTATTAAACCATTATTGGATATGTGATTTCCAAATATTTTCTCCCAATGAGTCAGCTGCCTTTCCACACTTTTGACAAAGTCCTTTGAGGTGCAAAGTTGTTTAATTTTTGAGGAAGTACCATTTATTTTTTCCTCTGTTGCTCATGCTTTGGGTGTAAGATTTAAGAAACTACCACCTACCACAAGATTTTAAAGATATTTCCCTACATTTTCTCCAAGGAGTTTTATAGTTGTTGTTTTTATATTTATGTCCTAGATCCATTTTGAGTTAATTTTTGTATATCGTATGAGATAAGAGTCTTCTTTCTTTCTTTTGGATATGGATATCCAGTTCTACCCAGCACCATTTGTTGAGTATTCTGTTTGGCCCAACTAGGAGGGCTTTACCACCTTGTCAAAATTCATTTGATTGTAGATATGAGGGTCTATTTATGAGTTCTCAATTCAGTTCCATTCATCAGTGTGCCTGCTTTATTCCAGTACCATGCTCTTTTTACCACTGTAGCTAAGTATTATGCTTTAAAGCCCAGAAGTGAGAGTCTTTCAACTTAATTCTTCTTTTTTAAAGATCTTTTTGGCTATTCAGGGCCCCATACCTTCTAAATGAATTTGATAATTGATTTTTCCAATTTTGCAACAAATGCTGTTCATATTTTTTATTGGGATTGCATTGAATCTGCAAATCAATTTGGGTTGAATTGACCTCTTACTGATATTTATTCTTCCAATCCATGAACATGGAATGTCCTTCCATTTATGTAAGTCTTCTTAAGTTTATTTAGCTATGTTTTGTAATTTTGTGAATACAGGCCCTTTAGATCCTTGGTTACATTTATTCCTAAATATTTGATTGTTTTAGTTGCTATCATAAATGGATTTTTTTTCTGATTTTTTCCCTCAGATTGCACATCAGTAGTGTATAGAAATGGTATTGATTTTTGCATATTAATCTTGTATCC
>JAQZBX010108955.1:0-10507 GCA_029593785.1 Cabassous unicinctus
TTTTTTTAATTTTCTCTTTCCCTTTCTGTTTATCATTATGACCTGTTGATTCATCCTAGATATTTTTCTCTACTCAGTTTTTCATTTAATTGTTTGTAACCCACTTTCTTATTCTTGTTCCTCTGAACCTCTTACATGAGGTAATTATTTATTTTCCCAGGTCTTATATGGTTCCCCTTCTGAATTTTACTATTATTATTACTAACACCCTTTTTCTCTTTTTACCTCTCTCCTTTTCTCTGGCCTTAATCCTTTTTCTTTCAAGAGAACATAGACAATAGCAAGTAAATAGAAAAAGAGGAACAAAGAACCAAAGAGAAAACTTACCACACACACAAAAATAAAAACTAAATAAAACCAGAGAGTAGAGAGAGAAACTAATCAGCTGAATAAACCCATCAAAATAAAGAGAAGCTTAACTACCAATAAAAATTATAAACCATACTAAGAAACAGGAAGACATAGCCTAGTCCAAACAACCAACTAAAAACCAGAAGGATATGCAGAACATGGAAAACTAATCAGAGCTGTCTAAACAAATATCATGAACCAACTAAATGAAGTGAAAGAAGAGATTACGGATATTAGGAGGACACTGGGAGAACATACTGAAGAAATTGCAAACATACATTTCAAAAAGCAGATATGATGGTGATGAATGTTACAATCCAAGAAGTCAAAAATACACTAGAAGCACATAACAGCAAATTTAAACAGGCAGAGGAAAGAATTAGTGATATGGAAGACAGTACATCTGAAATCAGATAGTAGAACAGATAGAAAAAAATATAGAAAAATTCCAGCAGGGATTTAGGGACCTGAACAACAACACAAAATGCACAAAAATACACATTATAGGCATCCCAGTGGGAGAAGAGAAGGGACAAGAGACAGAAGATGTGTTGTAAGAAATAATAGCTGAAAACTGCCCAACCTTATTGAGGGAGATGGACAGACATGTCCAGGAAGCACAGCACACCCCAAACTGTGTAAATCCAAATAGGCCTACTCCAAGACATATACTTGTTAAATTGTCCAATGCTCAAGACAAAGAGAGAAAGAAGCAAGAGAAAAGAGAACCATTACATACAAGGGAAACTCAATAAGATTAAGTGCTGATCTCTCATCTGAAACCAGGGAGGCAAGAAGGCAAAGGTATGACATAGTTAAGGTACTAAAAGAAAAAAAATTCCAGCCAAGAATTCTCTATCCAACCAAGCGGGCATTCAAAAATGATGGAGGACACAAAATATTCACAAAAAGTCAGGAATTAAGAGAGTTTTCCAATAAGAAACCTGCCCTTCAAGAAATACTAAAGGGTGTGATGCAGGTTGAAAAGAAAAAAACAGGGGAGAAAAAGTTGAAGTATAATGAAAGAAAAAAGAAAAAAAAAAGAAATAAAAACAATGTATGACATACATGAACCCAAAGAAAATATGGCTAATGTAAGTAATTCCTTAACTGTAGTAAACCTGGATGTTAATGGATTAAACTCATCAGTCAAGAGACACAGATTGGCAGAATGGATAAGGAAGTACAACCCATCTATATGCAATCCATAAGAAACCCACGTTAGACCCAGGGATTCAAGTATGCTGAAAGTTAATGGATGGAAAACAATTTTACAAGTAAACAAAACCCAAAGAAGGGCAAAAGTAGCTATACAAATATCAGAAAAAATAGCCTTTAAATGCAAAGATATTTTAAGAGACAAAGATGGACACTATATATTAGTAAAGGGGATAATCTTTCAAAGAGCAAGAAAAATCATAAACATTTATGCACTTAACCAAAGCACCTCAAAATACATGAAGGAAACACTGGAAAGGCTAAGTTATAGGAAATCAAAATAGACTTAGGTAAATGGAAAATATTCACTGCTCATGGATGGCAAGACTAATCATATTTATCTTACCCAAACTTATCTATATATTTAATGTAATTTCAATAAAAATCAACACAACACTTTTTACTGAACTTAAAAAACTAAGTATGAAATTTAATTGGAGGGGCAAAAGGCTCTGAATAGCCAATCACATATTGAAGATAAAAAATGAAATCAGAGGAATCACACTACAAAAGTGAAAACAGCCTATCCAATGGGAGAAAATATTTGGTAACAGTATATCTGATAGGAGCCTAATATCCAGCATATATAAAGAAATCTTATCTCTCAAAAAGAAAAAAAACAAACAAAAAAAAACAGCCCATTGAAAAAATGGGCAAGTGATTTGACCAAACACTTTTACAAAGAAGAAATACAAATGGCTAAATAACACTTGAAAAGATGCTCAACATAACTAGGTATTAGGGAAATGCAAATCAAAACTACAGTGAGATGTCATCTTACACCCTTTAGACTGGCAGCCATTAAAGAAAGAGTACTACAAGTGTTGGAGAGGATATGGAGGAATGGGAATCCTCATCCTCATCTGCTGGGAATGTATAATGATGCAGCCATTCTGGAGGTTCCTCAAAAAACTCACGATAGATCTGCCATATGATCCAGCAATTCCACTACTGGGTATACATCCAGAAGAATTGAAATAAAGGACATGAACAGAAATATGCCCTCCAATGTTCATAGTGGCATTATTCACTATTGCCAAAAGGTGGAACCAACCCAAATGCCCATCAACAGAAGAATGGATAAAAAAATGTGGTATATACATACAATGGAATATTACTCAGGTGTGAGAAGGAATACAGTGCTAACACACAGGATAACACTGATGAATCTTAAGGACCTTATGTTTAGTGAACAAGCCAGACATTGAAGGACAAGTATGACATGAGCTTTCTGATGTGAATTAAGCAAATCAATAGACTAGGAAAGCTAGTCTGGAAGATACATTTACAGGAAATAGAAAGGGAGAAGAAGTCTGTGAGCCAATGCCCATAAGGGCAAAATCTATGATAAGTTGGAAGTGAGTAATTGTGCAGTGAAGGGATATGACAGAGGTGTAGTGATACTATTGGGTTGGGTGGTGCAAGTTTGACAGGGGGTATGGTGGTTTGGATGGTCCATAGGCCTGGGGGGAAGTTTGGCAGAAAGAGCATGTGATCACTGGGCATTGGTGGTATGTGGTTGAAAATAAAATGTTGGGAAAGCTCTTTTGGCAATATGACAAAGAAAGGTTGTTGGTTTAGGGCACTGGAGGGGGACATTCAGGACAGGGTGCACCTGGGACAGTCTTCTAGAGAATGTGCAACTGATCATTTTGTCATAGTGTCTTATATTAGTGGGTGAACACCCACATAATGAACAAGAAGGAGTTAGACTTGCATCCTGGGGAAGCTCGATATGTTCTCAAACAGAGGGGTGGGTGTCTCTCAAAAGCATGGGTGGTTCCTAATAGGGGAAGACAGACCAATGTGTCAAGACCTCAGTGTTGCTGCAAGTAACTATGAATTTTGACCTTCAAAGGGTGAAGCCTGGTGGTTGCTGTGGGCCCCAAGTGAAGGGGGAGGAAGGAATAGAATAGATTGAAGAGAGGGTATTTAGGGGGCAATGGAAGTATTCTGCATGATCTTGCAGTGTTGGATACAAGACATGTTAAATTTGAGCAAAATTTGTAAATGTGTGTGGTCTAAAATGTAAACCATAATGTAAACTCTTGACCATGGTTAGTAACTATGTTTCAACTTTTGTACTTCAGCTGTAACAAATGCACTATCCACATATAAAATGGTTATTAATATAGGAAAGGGGAAAAGGGGGAGGATGTTGGGTATATAGGAGTCCCCTATATTCTGTTTGTGAGTCTGCTGTGAAGTAAAACTTCTTTGAAGGCAAAATGAAAAATGGTAAGTCACTAAGGGAAAAATGGAAGAAAATGTCACTGTACATACAGGACAACAGATATTACAGTGATGAAAGGCAAAGCATCAAAAAAATTAAATATTTTTCATTATTTTTAATATACCAATTTTTAAGTTTTAATTTAATGTTAGTTTTCCTAAATTATTATGCATTTTATTTCTTATGTTTAAACCTATCATTATTTCATTTTCCTATTAATTGTATTTGGTGATTTTCATGGCTTCCTTTTTGAAGAAGTTCTGGACCACAGAAGAGTTACAACTGTGGCAGGGGAGAGCCCTTGGTGTGGAGTGCCCATAATGGCTGATACATGGGAGTAATTTCACCTGGGCATACATATAAGGTATATAAATGTGTTCAACTGTGCATGGGGCATTGTCACAGTGGGTAAAGATTCACACAATAACTGAAACAATAATGAATTCCCATCTGGGGGAGTTCTGACATTTCTCTAATGGAACAGCAACAATCTACCAAGTGTAGGGGTAATGACTAATGAAGAAAGATGGTCCATTGAAGGGCCCTTTATTCTGACAACTATGCTTATGAGCCTTTGCACTTGAAATTGCAGCTTAGCCTGGTGTTGTATGGTGCATAAGATTTACCTCCTGAAAGCATCCAAGTTGCTCAAATGTGGCTTCTCTCCAAGCAAAACTCAGCATATAAATGCATTACTTTCCCCCCAGCATGGGACATGACTCCCAGGGGTGAGCCTCCCTGGCACCAAGGGATTACTACCCAGCACCAACTAGCAATATGACTGGAAAAAGGCCCTGAGTAAAAGTTCCAAAACGTAAGGACAAATAAGTTTATATGGATAAGAGACTTCAAAGTGAGTCAGGAGGTCATCAGAAAGGTAATACTCATACAGGTCTCGGTAAGAACTCATAGACTGCCAAAGTAGATACTACCCTAAATAATGGAGCTCCTGAGGTCTCTGGAGTCTCCCAGGTCCTATAATCATGGCTGATATCTCCATAGTTTGGCACCTTGCCCATGGGACTTTCTTTGGAGTTTTTGCTCCTGAGTGAGTGTTGGACTCAGTTGTGACTTCTCTACACATGTCTTTTCTGCCACTTCTATTTGAATCAATAATTGGCATTGGAGTTGGTAGTTGTACATCCAGGAGACTAGAATCTTTGGGCTGTTCATGTGCCAGCTGGTCCCTGGGCCTCAGCAGTGGTGCAACACATACTCTCCACTTCATTTGACTCACCCAGGACAAGTAACAAGGAGGTGAGGATGAACAACTACCATACCAAGCAACTGAGAGAGTCTACAACTTCAAGCAAGAGGGATCCATCCATCAAGCATATAAGATCAATGCCACCTCTCTATTACAGGTGGAGTGGACATCACCATCCCAGAATCCTCAGAACTGGGGAAGAAAATATGGGCTAGAGTGGACTTACTGGTATTTTCCTACAGACTTATTGTGTTTCTTGCAATGGAAGAAATCATATGATTGATGTGGAGAAAGTGGCCCCTGGAGATGTTGAAGGCAAGGAGAGGGTAAAAGAGGTGTAATATGGGGACATGTTCAGGACTTGGAATTGTCTGGAATGACATTGCAATGAGAGATACAGGCCATTATGTACCCTGCCATTTGCTACAGAATTGAGTGGGAGAGAGTGTAAACTACAATGTAAACTATAATCCATGCTTAGCGGCAATGCTCCATAATGTGTTCATCAATTGCAATAAATCTATCACACTAATGAAAGAAGTTGGTAATTAGAGGAAAATTGGGAGGTCTTGGGAGTAGGGAATATGGGAATCCCTTATATTTTTTATGTAACATTTTATATAATCTAAGTATATTTTAGAAAAAATAAAAAATGTATTTTAAAAATGAAAGGTCTACACACATATCTCTTCCCCAGACCTCTTTGTCACCAATTTTCCAATCATGTTCTTTCCAAATCCCTGACCATCCAGCCAAAACATTGGCAATAGCCCATAAATCAGATTGTACAAATGCACCTCTGGCAATTTCTTCTTAAAACAAAATGAACAAGCAGGTGCACTGCTCAAAGCTCTGCTAACTTAAAGAGTTTGCCCTCACCACTGTCTTTCAGGGACATCCCACAAAAGGGCTGCATTGCTGCAGTTGTCCACTTTTGGGTGGTACCTTCATATCATGCAGGATCATCTGTAAGTCAGGTCTTAATTATATCTTCCTTAGTCAACTGATTGTAAAGGAATCTCCAAGAGGCCAAAGCTGTGGGTGGGGAAAGAGAACATAACATGGCAGTGGCAGTGTGCATGGGTATTTGGGCTACTTCCTCATGCAACTTACTTGTGCCTTCTGGATTCACTCGAGCCCTATTTTGTACATACCACTTCCAGTTTGTTATGGAGTACTGCTGTGCACACCCAACTATATGGTTTGGTGGGTCAGACAATACCCAGCTCATGATAGGCAACTGAGGTCTCATGGTAATTTGATGGCCCATGGTTAAGTGTTCAGCCTCTACTAAGGCCAAGTAGCAGGCCAAATATTATTTCTCAAAAGAAGAGAAGTTTTCTGCAAAGGATGGCTGGGATTTGCTCCAAAATCCTAAGAGTCTGCACTGTGATTCTCTTATAAGGGCCTGCCAAAGGCTCCAGACAGCATCTCTATTTGCCACTGAAACTTCCAGCACAATTGGATCTCCTGGATCTTATGGTCCATGTGGTAGTGTAGCTTGCACAGCAGCCTGGACCTGTTGCAGAGCCTCCTCTTGTTCTGATTCCTAATCAAAGCTAGCAGCTTTTTTGGTCACTCAATAAATGGGCCAGAATAGCACACCCAAATGAGGAATGTGATATCTCCAAAATCCAAAGAGAACCACTGAACATTGTGCCTCCCTTTTGGTGATAAGATGGTCCAGATGCAACAGCTTATCCCTCATTTTAGAAAGGATATCTCAACATGCCCCACACCACTGGACACCTAGAAATTTCACCGAGGTTGAAGTACCATGTGTTTTTCTTGGATTTATCTCCCATCTTCTCTTATGCAAATGCCTTACCAATCATATAGAGTATTTGCTACTTCTTGTTCTCTAGGCCCTATCAACATGATATCATAAATATAATAGACCAGTGTTATGTGTTCTTGGAGGAAGAGATGATCAGGATCCCTGTGGACAATATTATGATATAGGGCTGGAGATTTGATATACCCCTGAGGCAGGACAATGAAGGTATATTGCTGACCTTGCCAGCTGAAAGCAAACTGTTTCTGGTGGTCCTTACTAGTGGCAATTGAGAAAAAAATCATTTGCCATATCAATAGTTGCATACCAGGTACAAGAGGATGTGTTGATTTGCTCAAGCAATGATCCCACATCTGAGACAGCAGCTGTGATTGGAGTCAACACCTGGTTAAGTTTACAATAATCTACTATCATCCTCCAAGATCCATCTGTTTTCTGTGCAGACCAAATAGTTGAATGGGGAAGTGGTGGGATTCACCACCCTACATCCTTCATATCCCTGATTGTGGCACTAATCTCTGCACTTCCTCCATGAATCCAGTATTGATTTTATTTACTATTTTGCTATGCAGGGTCAGTTCTATTGGCTTACACTTGGCCTATCATACCATAATTGCCCTCACTCCACAAGTCAGGGGTCCAATGTGGGGATTCTGCCAAT
The DNA here is from genome assembly GCA_029593785.1 of Cabassous unicinctus. Classification (NCBI taxonomy): domain Eukaryota; kingdom Metazoa; phylum Chordata; class Mammalia; order Cingulata; family Chlamyphoridae; genus Cabassous; species Cabassous unicinctus. The sequence goes on from JAQZBX010108955.1 coordinate 7,466, forward strand.
TACTGAGTATGTCTATTCCAATTATGCATTCTTGAACTGGAGAAATAACCACAATGGGTCCAGGGACCCACTGGACCCACTGAGTCAGACTTGAGCCAAAACTCCATCAATCACCTGACCTCCATAAGCCCCTACTCTGACTGATGGACCACAGTGATGCTTTGGGTCTCCTGGAATTAATGTCACTTCTCAGCCAGTGTTTAATAATCTTCAAAATGTCTGATCATTTCTTTCTCGCCAATGCACAGTTACTCTGGTAAAAGGCCATAGGTCTCCTTGGGGAAAGGTGGGAAGAAGATTAAAAGTATAAATTTTGGGCAGTTTAACAGGATCCTTGCCTAACAGGATCTGGCATTCTCCTCATTCAAGGGTCTCTGGGTATGTAAACTGTCTCAAGTCTGGGTATTGATTAAAGGACCATGATTCTCTGCATCTGTAATTCAAGTAAAGATTTTGTTCACTCAACCTAGAACACTTTTGCTTACACAAATCAGAAGAAATTTAGTAGACTGCCCATCTATTTCACTTCTAGTTTCCCCATGATCTATTAGCCAATGCCATAACTCTATGGGACTCAGACTATTTTGAATGCTGGTTTGAATCTGCGTTTTATTGCGGTAGACATGCCCACCTTGTTTTTGGTGATTAACTGCAGACACTTGACTTTACCAGTCAGAAATCTGATCATCCCAGTAATGTTTAAGGATTCTAATTCCATTGCGGCCCTCCTGGTAATATCTGGGCTACAGAGAAGAGCAAACACAGAGCTCTTCAGGGAAGATGAAGTTAATCTTACAAATTTATTCCTCTCAGTCCTGGTTAAAGTTGTGTCCTCTGGACCTTCCTGGGGTGGGTGGGCAGATCTTAAATGGTTAATCCATTCTTACATCCCAATTTCTGTAAGCTTCTGAATTCCTTCTTCTACTGTATACCAAGGCAAATCAGGTATCTTAACCTCAGACATGTTAGGTCATCTTTGGGTCTATGTTTCAGTCAGACACCAGAACAAACTGTTAGAGCCCTTTCTAATGCTTTGAGCTACAGTGTTGAATCCAGAATTTCTGCTTAGTGGGACCATATCAATAAATCAGCCTGATCCAACTTTATATTTCTTCCACCAGTATCCCATACACTTAATATCCATTCTCACACATAATCCACTGATTTCTGTCTACATAAGTTGGAAAACTCATGCAGTTCCATCAGAGCAGAGCATACTTCCTCATCTATTATACTTTATATTTCACCTTTGGGAGCCTGTTGTGATTTAATCTAGTAATAGGTCTCAATGGCAAGAAGGGTGGCCTCAGGACATTCTTTTGCATTGTCATCTAGTAAAAGAGGATTTGTCTCTTCAGACAGGGTTTGGAAAGCAGATTCTTAAGAGCAAGGTGGTGGTTAGGCAGTGCATGCTGGAGTTTGCCTGGTACATACCTCAGGGCTGGAAGGACAACAAGACTCCCTGGAGCAGGCCAGAGACTGGGAAGTGCATGCTATATTTGGCTGGTAGCTTCCTCAAGACGAGGAGGAGGTCCAGACTCCCTGGGGCATGTCAGAGTCTGAGCAGTGCAAGCTTTAGTTTGACTAGTACCCACCTCAGGGCTGGAAGGTCTGGACTCCCTGGTGCAAGCTGGAGGCTGGATGATACAAGGTTGAAAATGTGTGGTTTCCACAGTGCAGGACATCACAGGTTTATCTGGTAAAGTCTCAGCAGAATTTAGTGTTCAATGCCTGCAGTGATAATGTCATCCCATATGTCTTCATCCCAATCCTCAGGGTTCCACTCCTTTCCAATCAAAGCCTTAACTTTAACTACAGACACCCTATGATGTTGAGATTTTAGTTTCCTTTGTAACTCTGCCACTCATACAATAAGAGTCTGAGTCTGGTTTTCAGATCTCTCAAGCCTGTGGCTGCAGGAAACAAGACTTTCTTTCAGAGCACACATAGAAATTTTCACATCATTCATGCAGCATTTAAGTTGCAAATTTGAAGACTTTAGCTCTCCTTTCTTTTATGACTGTATCCAGAGTATCTAGGAGGAGCCAGTCAAAATTATTATATATTTTGTCCCCACAAAACTCTGTTAGGGAATTGAAAAAACTGACCTAGATCCTTGCCTCTTATAAGTGTGCAAGTAGGGAAATCCAATGATAATATTTTGTGTTTCTCCATTGCCAATTTATGCCATGGGCTGTTAATGAGCTCTTCATTATTGGAAAGGGAGTCATTAGTACCCTTGAGACTAATTAGAGTAGTGTGCCAATTGCAAAACTCCAAACACCACCTCAGACATCCCATGTCTGTTCCTCAAAAACCACTCCCAGTACCAAGCTGTATTAGTCAGGGTTCCCTAGGGAAACAGAATGAACAGGAGATATCTGTAAATAGTATGTGATTTTATACAATTCTTTCATGTGACCAGGGGTGTGCACAATTCCAGATTCTGCAGGCAGGCTGCAAACTAGGGGCTCCTATAAAAGTCCAATGTAGGTATTTTATGAGTTTCTGGCAGATGTTGGCTATCTAAAGATGAGCTGGGAAATTCTCTGTGACTGCTGAAATCACTTTCCCTTTTAAGGCATTCAACTGATTGGATAAAATGTCACAGATTGCTGATGGCAATCTCCATGGTTGATCATAGATGTAATCAGCCATCTAAGCAGTAAACTCGTTGATGGCTAAAGTCCATAAATGTCCTTGTATTACAAATAGCCCCGTGCTTGCTTGACTGAAAAACTGGGCACAATCACCTGGCCCAGTTGACACAGTAGCCTAACCATCACACCTGGGAAGTGATTTTTATATATGTACAGATTTTCTGTTTTGGTTGATGGAAAAGTTTTGATGATGGATGGTGCTGATTTTACTACATTGTAAAAGTAATTAATGCCCCTGAACTGTGCATTTAAAAAATCAATGAATGGCAAATTTCATGGTATGTGTATATTGTATAAATATTATATATACATATATAATATATATAAATATTACCATATTTTTAAAAAGAAAATTATACTGTGAAGAAGAATAAAAATAGAG
>JAQZBX010108956.1:0-10464 GCA_029593785.1 Cabassous unicinctus
TCAATGAGTCAGTAGACATGAAGCATTCAGTAGACAACTTGGCACAAGGTAAACTTAGCAAAAAAACTTAACTTTTATTTGCAATAGTACTTTTAACACCCATGCAATTGTATTATATGATCATATCCTTAGATTATTTATGGAAACATAGACGACTTTGATAAATTTAACTCCCAAATATGTTGGGAAACTATGTCTCACCTTCACATGAATAGCGTTTAGAAAATGGACAAAAAATCCTTAACCTTCAAAAAGTTTGCTGCGGATATATATTTTTTCTTTACTATTGCTGACTTTATATACAACACAATCACTTAGGGTTTTTAAAATTGCTAAACTATATTTAAAAATTCCAATTTCAGCAAAATATATAGTTGGATTAAAAATCTATATATTTATTCTTGGGCTATTTTCTTGAATAGTATCTTAACAAATAAAAATTAAATTTCTTCTTTAAAAATTAAAAAAAACATATAATTCTAGAGAAGCAAATGCCTGTTGTATTTGATGTCTACTTCATATCCAAATTTGCAAGACAAGTTTTAATTTCCTATTTTATTTTCTCCCATACAATTATATCTGCAACATGGGTAAACTGACACGAAGTAATAGTCATGATGAATTGACTTGTAGTCCAATGGTAGATTGCCAGTACTTGTGGCTAAATTATACACAGACTTCCCACAGCCAGTACTGAAAATACTTTGTAGATGTTGGTTACTCTGAGCATAACAAAAATGCATGTAATAAGGGTATCAATTTAAATGCATTTAAGGTAGTTTTTACACAAGCACATAGTAGTACAGTTTATTTTTTTTTGAATTTTTGTTTTTCTGTTTTATTAATTATTATTATTGAAATAATGAAAATGTTCCAATAATGATTCAAATGATGAATACACAACTATGTGATTGTGCCAAATACCATTGAAAATACACTTTGGATGGATTGTGTTCTTTACTAATATGTATCAATAAAATTGATTTGCTTTTTTAAAAACTGAAGTGTAAAATTTCCATATCTGCATGCTCTGGAACTTAATGTTTTAATAATTAATGTCAAGGACAGGATTTCCAAATTTCAACCATCATAATGGCATTGCCTATGGGTATGGAAAGTTTTGTAATCAATTAGACATTTTATTAACAAGATGATTTTTGCTGTGAATTTTCCCTGGATACTTCCTACTGGAAAATTAGCAGTGGGAAGTGAGAATGATCTGGACCTCTGCCTGGAAGAGTGAACTATTGTGTGCATGATTCTCACACCCACTGATAAAGATTCTACTCACATAGATGAAGTATAGTTTTATCTAATATTAGGAACAAAGTGACCATATCTGTCCTCCCCTTCAGATATTTAATCACTGACCCAGGAAAGGCAACCAGAGAACTACATTCATTTCTGTGGGAAAGACTCCAAAATCACATTTTCCTTTCACCAAACCTATACAATTTCCAGTTGATATTCACAAAATCATATATCAGATACCCAATAATTTGTACAAACCCCTCAAACAATATCCATGAAAGAAACAAAATTACTGATGCACACAACCTCCCAAACTCTGAATAAATGATTTCCCATGATTTTTCACTGCATTCTCTGCCATGAACTTTCTGGAAATCCCACAAGTAGTTTCATCCTTCTAATGAAGTCTTCCTTCTCTTATTTAATGTTTTGTGGTTATTATTAAACTGAGTTTCCTTTACCACATGAAGGCTTAGTTGTGCCTGAATGAGTGTTCACAATGATTACAGACCTAGTGTTTCACTCTTTTGGAGTTCACTCTTTTAATTTAAAGGATAAATAATGATTTAAGACAATCCCACGTTGAGTATAGATGTAGAATTCCTCACATGTGATTTTTCTGATTAGCTTATTAGAGTAGTAGAAGAGGAATTTCCAATTCCATTATATTTACATTATGTGTTTTATCACATAGTATATTATTTATCTATTAAGGGCTTTGCTACATAACTTGCATATGGATTCTCACTAGTATGAATGTTATTAGATTATCTGAAGTAGTATGAATGATGACAGAAATTTCTGAACATGTTAAAAAGTGCTTCTTCACCTTGAATAAAAGGGGAAAAGGTAAAGACAAATGAGTTCATGTGGCTAAGAGACTTCAAAGAGAGTTGGGAGGTCATCCCAGAGGTAACGCTTACACACACCGCAGTAGGGTCTCATAGAACACCAAAGTGGATATCACCCAACACAGAGGGACTCCTGAGGGCTCTGGATTCACCCAGGTCCTATATAAGGGGGAATAGCCCCAGAGGTGGATGCCTTATCAGTGGGCTCTACTTTGGAATCTGTGCTCCTGAGAGTGACAGAGTTGGACTCAAATAGGCCCTCCCTGCACATGGTCCATCAGTCCCTTCTATTCAAACCTATATGTGAGGCTGGAGTTTGTAGGTGTACTTCCAGAGACTGGGGCCTCTGGCCTGCCTATGTGCCAGCTGCACCTGGAATCTTGGTGGAGCTGCAACTCCTACTCTAGAGCTCAATGGACTCACCCAAGTCACCTGGTGATGAGACGACGATGATGGACAATGACAATCCCAGGTAATGGAGAGAGACTGCAGCTGAAGGCAGGAAAATCCCATCCACTGAATCCATGGGATATAAGCCCACTCTCACTGGGAGATGGAGTGGACAGCACCATTCCAGTCCCCTCAGGATTGGGGGAAGAGCTATGGACTAGAGTGGACTCAATGGTATTCTGTTGTAGACATATTGGGATTCAAGCAATGGAAGAAATTATAGCAGTGAGGTGAAGCCAGTGAACACTAGATGCTTTTGGGGCAGGGAGGGGAATGGCAGTTGTAATACAGGGGCTTTACCAGGACTTGGGGGTTGTCCTGAGTGATGTTGTGGTGACAGATATAGGCCATTTTAGAGCAGCACATACCATGCAGAACTGTGGGAGAGAGTGTGCCCTATGATGTGAACTGTGGTCTATGCTTAGCGGCAAAGCCCCAGGATGTGTATATCCATTGCAGGTGATGTGACACATGAATGAAAGAGGTTTTTGTGAGATGTTATGGGAGGTATGGGAGGTGGAGATCATGGGAATCCCTGTAATTTTTGTGTAACATATATGTAATCTAAGCAGATTTTAAAATATATATGAAAAATAAAATTTAAAAAAAAGGGTTTCTTCAGAATGAGAGTTCTCTGGTATGTTTAAGGGTAAAACCTACAGCTGAAGTCTCTTAAATATGCAATAGATTTATAGTGTGAGTTGTTACATTTAATATAAGAATATTGACTGAAAGCTATTTCAAATTGTTGATATTCATAGGGATTTTCTCTATTTGAGTAATCTCCTATTGTCTAAGGCCAGAAAAAGTAAGGTTTTCCTATACATATGATATTATTGTTTTTGTACAGCATGAATTCTGTAATGTTCCCTGAGGGCAGAAATAGGTGAAAGCTTTCCTATATAGACAGCATTCAGGCAGGTTTTTTTGCAGTGTGAGTTCTTTCATGGTTTTTAAGATTATAAAATTGACTGAAGTTTTTCACACATAAATGACACTTATAAGGTTTCTCTCCAATGTGAGTTCTCTCATGACATTGGAGATTGGAATGTTGACTGAAAGCTTACCTGCATTGATTAAACTCATAGGGCTTCTCTGCAGAGTGAGTTGTCTCATGTCATCTAAGATTAGAAGAATGAATGCTTTCCCACATTGATGATAATTCAGAGTTTATCTCCAGTGTGAGTCCTTCCATTTTTTTTATGAAAGAGAGATGAAAGAAGCCTTTCCCAAAAGTACTGCATCCATAGTTTCCTCTCCAGTGTCAGTTCTCTCATGTCATTGAAGATAGGAATGTTGACTGAAAGATTCCATGCACAGTTGTCATTCATGTGTTTCTCTCCAGTGTGAATTCTCATGTTGTTTCAGGGAAGATGATTGAATGAAGGTTTTCCCATAAAGATGACATAAATACTGTTTCCCTCAAGTGAGTTCTCTCATGTCATTGAAGATGGGAATGTCAATTGAAAGCTTCCCTGCATAGAAGACATTCATAGGGTTTCTTTCCAGTGTGAGTTCTCTCATGAAGTGTTAGGGAAGAGGATTGACTGAAGGCTTTGCCATGAAGATGACATTCATGTGGTCTCCCTGCAGTGTGAGCCCTCTGATGTTTTTTTAGGGAGGAGGTGTGACTGAAGACTTTCCCACAAAGATGATATTAATGGGCATTCTTTCCAGTGTGAGTTGTCTCATGTTGTTTTAGGGAAGTGGAGTGACTGAAGGCTTTCCCACATAGATGGCATTCATGGGGTTTCTCTCAAGTGTGAGTTCTCTCATGTTGTTTTAGGGAGGAGGATTGACTGAAGGCTTTCTGAAAAAGATGGTATTCATAAGGATTCTCTCCAGTGTGAGTCCTCTCATGTTGTTTTAGGGAAGAGGATTGTCTGAAGGCTTTCCCACAAAGATGACATTCATATGGTCTCTCTCCGGTGTGAGTTCTCTGATGTTTTTGTAGGGAAGAGGAATGACTGAAGGCATTCCCACAAAGATGATATTCATATGGTCTCTCACCAATGTGAGTTCTCTGATGTTCTTTAAAGCAAGAGGTGTAAATGAAGGCTTTCCCACATAGATGACATTCATGGGGTTTCTCTCCAGAGTGAGTTCTCTCGTGTTCTTTAAGGTAAGCATATTGTCTGAAGGCTTTCCCACATATATGACATTCATGGGGTTTCCATCCAGTGTTAGTTGTCTCATGTTGTTGAAGATGGAAATGTTGACTGAAAGCTTTTCCACATAAATGACATTCATAGGATTTCTCTCCAGTGTGAGATCTTTTATGATGTTTTAGAGAAGGGGAGTGATTGAAGCATTTCCCACAAAAATGACATTCATGGGGTTTCTCTCCAGTGTGAGTTCTCTTGTGTTCTTTAAGATAAGCATATTGTCTAAAGGCTTTCCCACATAAATGACATTCATGGGGTTTCTCTCCAGTGTAAGTACTCTCATGTTGTTTGAGGGAAGAGGAGTTACTGAAGGCTTTCTCACAGAGAGGACATTCATAAGGTTTCTCTCCAGTGTGAGTTGTCTCATGTCATTGAATATTGGAATGTTGACTGAAAGCTTTCCTGCATAAATGACATTCATACAATTTTTCCCCAGTGTAAGTTCTCTCATGTTGTTTTAGGGAAGAAGAGTCACTGAAGCCTTTCCCACATAAATGCTGTTCATGGGGTTTCTCTCCAGTGTGAGTTCTCTCATGTCATTTTAGGGAAGAGGATTGACTGAAGACTTTCTCACAAAGAGGACATTCATAGGGTTTCTTTCTAGTGTGAGTTCTCTCATGTAGTTTTAGGGGAAAGTATTGACTGAAGGCTTTCCCACAAAGATGACATTCATATGCTCTCTCTCCAGTGTGAGTTTTCTGATGATTTTTTAGGGAAGAGGAGTCACTGAAGCCTTTCCCACAAAGATGACATTCATGGGGTTTCTCTCCAGTGTGACTTTTCTCATGTTGTTGAAGATGGGAATGTTGATTGAAAATTTTCTGACATAGATGACTTTCATGGGGCTCCTCGCCAATGGGAATTCCATTGTATTGTCTGAAATCAGGTATTGAGGAAATCCTATTCCTTCTCTCCACACTTCTCCTGGTTCCAGCTGGGAAAGGACATCTCTTTTGCAGGCTTGATATCCTACTGAGACAAGGTTATTGACATTCTCCAACATCACTTCTCTGAACAATTTTTGCTGGGATGTGTCTAACAGGTCTCACTCTTCTTGGGTGAAGTGTACAGCCACATCCTTGAAGGTCACATACTCCTGTGATTGCATTTTCAATACCTTAGGTGGCATCTATCTTCCTCTGGATTTTCACTCACAATCAGATAATCAGATGGTGGGTAAAGTATGATAATCCAAATGCATCCACAAACTATAAGTATCTTAACAATGCATGTCCACTTTCAGGTTCAAGGCACTGGATCTGATATTTTTCTCTTTCTTCAATTCAGCATTTGTGGAGTCCTCTCACATTATCCAGTGTATCAGGCGAGGATTTTTCAGGATCAATAGTACAGTTTATGTGTGAATGTTGAATGACTAAATATCCCAGAGTGTTTTCAGTGGAGTGATAGGGAAGACATGGTGTGAAACTTTAGACTTCATCATATGTATCATGCAATACTGTAGCATCTGCCAACATCATGTTACCCAAAACATTGAAGGAATAATTGATTTCAGTTGATCGATTGTATTTAAAACATGTGTAGGTAGATTAATTTCTAGATACTAATGCCAAATCATCAATAAAATATTTTTAAGTATTTTCTTCCTAACTTGAGTTCACTAACAATTAATCTATATCTTGTTATTTAAATTCCCTGGGAATGTCATCTTTTATTTGGAAGATTCTAGTTCACATCAGCACCCTTATTGGATCAATGGAAGAATATAACACATCCTCTACAGACTTCACTTTCATGGGACTCTTCAACAGAAAGGATACCTCAGGCCTTCTTTTTACCATAATCTCTATCATTTTCTTCACTGCACTGATAACCAATGGGATTATGATCTTCCTAATCTGGGTGGACTCGTGCCTCCAAACCCCCATGTATTTTCTCCTCAGTCACCTCTCCTTCATAGACATGATGTACATCTCCACCATCGTGCCCAAGATGCTGATTGATTACCTGCTGGGTCAGAGAGCCATCTCCTTTGTGGGGTGCACAGCTCAGCACTTCCTGTACGTCACCCTTGTGGGAGCCGAATTCTTCCTGCTGGGTCTTATGGCCTATGACCGGTATGTGGCCATCTGCAACCCTCTGAGATACCAGGTACTCATGGGTCGACGGGTCTGTTGGATGATCATAGCAGGTTCCTGGTTTGGGGGCACTTTGGATGGCTTCCTCCTAACACCCATCACCATGAGCTTTCCCTTTTGCAATTCGCGGGAGATTAACTATTTCTTCTGTGAGGCGCCAGCTGTCCTAAAGTTGGCATGTGCAGACACAGCCCTCTATGAGACTGTGATGTACTTGTGCTGTGTTTTGATGCTGCTGATTCCTTTTGCTGTGGTGATTGCCTCTTATGCCAGAATCCTGGCCACTGTCCACCGCATGAGCTCAGTGGAGGGGAGAAAGAAGGCATTTGCCACCTGCTCATCTCACATGACAGTGGTGACCTTGTTCTATGGGGCTGCCATGTACACATATATGGTGCCACACTCCTTCCATAAGCCAGCCCAGGACAAAGTGTTCTCTGTGTTCTACACCATCCTCACTCCCATACTGAACCCCCTCATCTACAGCCTCAGGAACAGGGATGTGACTGGGGCTCTGAAGAGGACCCTGGGGAAATTCAAGTCTTCTCAAAGAGTGTTGGGGGATGTCTTCTGACAGTCGGCTTTTTCCCATTTGTGTCATGGAAAGATTGTCACCAGTGCATCCTTACTTCGGTTGAAGAATTTTACTGGAAAATCTATTCAAAGAGCCAGAACATTTTTAAAAAATATTTTAAAAAGTATGTTCACTTGGTCTCCTTTCCTTTATCATTTCTACTTTCCTTTTTTATTTATATTTTATTCACAATAAATTATCAATGGTTTCCACAAACACAAGTTAGAAAATTTTATTCTAGAATATTACCTTATGAAGGTAAAATAGGTTGCATGCTATTTTATATGCTGTAAACTATATCAAGGAGTTCAGGAAGGAAGGTAGTACTTTTTGGATTTATGGCACTACTGTATAAATGTAACTTGCCATGCAAGGCTAAGAGAAATATCATCTTTTCTACTCTGCAGAGTAATAATCTAAAGTAACCTTTGAGGAAGACAGTTAATATAGCTACCTATGTGTTTCCATTCCTCAGGAACATAAATAGATTTCTCTAAAAGCCACCGTGCACACTAAAAGCATTAGGTGTGTTTTTTTTTAACTTTCAGTAAAAATATAGCATTTAACTTTACTTTGTTTGCAATGTATTAGTGAAAATTATTTGTCAGATTAATGTTAAAGGTTAAGAGAAAATGACATGAGAATACTTTGTGCTTGAAGAAGATACTCTAGGAGTTTGGAAAATTATATATGAATATAAGTTGGGAAGATATTAAAATAAATTTTCGAGTTATGTCACAGGGTGATCACGATTAAGAATATGACAATCATATAATAGGAATTATTATCTATGCTCACCCAGGAATTAAGAAGAGAAAGCAGGTAACAAATCATGCATATGCTTTATATACAGATTTCACTCAGGAATTAAAGGTATGAATTTATAAAATTATTAATTCAACACATGGAATTATCATTTTATTAATATAATTGTGATCATAATCATAATCATAGAGGCCAATCTCTGTCTAAAATGTAACAATTTACATGCCTTGTCAGGCTCATCATCTCCTAGAATCTGCATAACAAATGAAGCATTTATTATGTGTACCAATTAATAATTGGTAAGACAGAGGTTGAGGGAAGTAAGGGGCTACTGTATAGAAACACTTTTAATTAGTGCACTAGATCCCAGGATTTCAAAGAATGTGATTGATGTATAAATATATCCTTCAGATACAAATTGCCCATTCATTTTTTCATTCATCATAGCTGTGAGCAAGAGAAACAAGGAACAGTACAATGGGGGTAAGACAATGCAAAGGAAAAAAGTAAGCAAGCAAATAAACAAACCAAAAATAATTATTTTTCTACTACATTGTGTGTGGCAGTAAGGACAACAGCTGATCTTATGCATATCTTTTGCCCCAACAGGTAAACTCTGGGTGAAATTCTAATGAAAATGTGTGCCTGTTATTAACCAAAAGACATATTCTTTCAGATAAAACTGGATGCGGGGTTAGTAAGTGGAATGTTGCATGAGTAGGGCTTCTGGTGTGCTGGTAGTTTTCCGTTTCTTGATATTGGTTCTGATTACACACCCAGTGTTCAGCTTGAGAACATTGATCAAGTTCACAAGTTTTTGTATTTTTAATACATATTCAGTGTTTTTATGCTTCAAAAAAAGTTAAAATATAACTCAAAATATAATGACAAGCTTTATGCAACAAATACCATAGCATAATAAGATAGTAAGAGATTGATGGAGGGCTAATCTATAGCAATAGTGTTCACAGAAGGACTTTCTAGGAAGCTATATTGCAGTGTAAAGTTTTATAGGGTTTGAAAAACATACAATGCCATGGATCTGTTAATGCAATATCATATAAAACAATTCCAATGCCTTAAAAATTTACCTGTGTTCCACCGATTCCTCTCTCCCTCTTCCCTCTGAAATCCTGAGAATGATTATTTTTATATCAATGTTACAGGTTCTTCAATTAGCACATGATAAACACAAAACCATAAATCTACTTAGTTCCCGTGGTTACATGCCCACTCTTATGTTTGTTCAGTTCTCAATCGTGAAGAATTTGGGATGACTGCAATAACTACTTCAGGCTGAGAATCAGCTTAAATATTGTGGGGAAGATGGAAGGAATTGTTTGTATTGCAGTTATATATGCTCCTTGTTTTTTGGGATGGGGCTTGTACATCATCATCATTTTCTTAGTTGTCCAGGGCAAGTCCAAAGAATTGGAGAGTAGGAGCTGGCTGTAACTCTGCTGGGATTCAGGGCTCAACCAGCATATGAATAATCTGAAGATTTACATCTCTAAGAAATACATTTAATGGGTATAATGATGAAAGAAAATAAAAGAAGAAGAATCATGAGTAGAAGAATTATAAATGAGTATAACTATGTTATATTGGGGAAATACATGAACATATATTCCTAATTAGGGGGATTTTTATTTCATGAGGAAGTGTGCCTTTCTTATAGTGTCTGGGCATCCTTAGAGCCCCCAGGAGCATTTTTGTGTGGGACTTTTTTTACTGTGGCTGTTAGTGAAATCTGCCTAAGACCTGCATAAACGTAACCTATGAAATGACCTCCTAATTCACTTTGAAATCTCTTAGCCTTGAAACTCCTTTTTAAAATAATATTTCTTTCTTTTGGTCATGGTTTTTTTCAAATGCATTGCTGGTAAGTGTTTGGCAATAATCCCTCAGATCCAGGGAAGCTCATTCTCAGGAGTCATGTCCCACATTACAGGAAAGGTTATGAGTTTATTTGTTGAGTTTGGCATAGAGAGAAGCCACATTTGAGTAACAAGAAGGTTTTCAGGAAGATGTAACTCTTAGGTATTAACTATAATTGGGTTACATTTCATTTTTCCAGTAAGAAGGATTATACATGAAATGAAATCAACTAGGTGATGGCTGTGTGGATAGAGAAGATAATTGAGTATGCTTCAAGGGAACTTCAACTTTTAAATGTCAAGCATTAAGTACAAGTATTATGATCAAGGGCTTGACATATTGGTCTGTTTTCTTTTATTAGGCACTGCCTTTATAGTCCAGATATTTTTGCCATTTTGCTTGAGACAGTAGCAGGACACCCCAGGATGGGA
>JAQZBX010108957.1:0-10508 GCA_029593785.1 Cabassous unicinctus
AGAAGGAAAATGATATATCAAATATTGGATTTACTGGCAGATCAGGAATAAAATTAAGGTAAAACAAAGTATTTTGTCTTTCCTATTCTTAAGTAGTCTAAAATACATTTATTTTCTTAAAGTAATAATGTATTGAGTCTTTATAGAACAATGTCACAAAGGATGGAAGGAGGAATTGGGAATACCATGATATAAAGCATCTGTACTGCACATGAAGTTGTATAGTGTTCTTTGAAGGTTGACACAGATTAGTTAAAAATGTATATTGTGCACTAAAGGGCAACAACCAAAAAACAAAAGAAGTGTAATCAGTTGTGTTAAGACGTGAATTTTGTGTAAATTTGTTTCAGTAGCCCGAGGAAACTAAGACACAAACCTAACTGATGTTTATTTATCTATCTCTCTGAGCTCATACTGAAAACTTTATTACAATTCAGAGCACAGGGATAAACATAGCCTTTCTCATTTCTTATTTTTAACCTATCAGTGAGAATTCTGTTATTATCTAAATATATTTATTATCTTCAATCCTAGCATACACATTAAGTAGTTTCAGAACTGCTAACTAATACTGCTGTGCAAAACACATTTACTAACCTGAATTGAGTACTTTTGTATAGTTTTTTTTTTTTAAATCTTAGCCTTATAATATATTTTTTTCAAAGTTGCTTAAGTTAGTTATTTTTTTCTCCATCCCTATCAGTATGTTTATGTTATTTATTTGTAATACAGGTGATTCCTTTGCTACTATTTGAATTCAACTTTGGGTATACCCTATATCTGATTTACCTTAATTATTTATATTTTTGGGGGTATAAAATTTTTTAGGGTTCTAAGAGTCAGTGCTCTACAAAAATGTATCTTCACATGTCATTTCCTACTCACCCCTACTATTCCATTCTCACTCCCCACTTTTTTCCCACACATTTTTCACCTACCCCTAGTAGGTAACTAGGCTCTTAATTGTTTGTTTATATTTTCTGTATTTCTTTTGTACAAATGAACTCATACATATTTTTATATTGATTTGTTTCTTACATGTAAAGGGGCATATTATATACACTCTTTTATATTCTGCTTTTTAAAAAAAAAAAAAATCACTTGACAGTAAATCCTGAAAATCACTCTCATTAGTTTAAAGGAATCTTCCTCTTTCTTCATTACAGCTTCATTGTTCTCCATTTCATTTATGTACCATGGATTATTTAAGCAATTTTCTATGCATAGCCATTGAAGCAGTTTCCAATATTTTGAAATAGCAAACAATAGTGAAATGAATAAATTTGTGCATGCATGTTTTTATATTATTTGGATTGTAGCTTCATTGTAGATTCCTAAAATTGGGATTGCTGAGTCAAAATATAAGTGCATATGTAGTTTTGGTAGCTATTGTCAAATTCTCCCTCAGAAGTGTACCCATTATTATTCCCCACAGCCTTAACAACAGAAATGGTGTTGTCTTAATTTGTTTTTCACTAATTATGATTTAGTTTGAACACCTTTTTATAGGTTTAAGGACCATTTATTTATTTTTTCTTTATTTAAAGAAGCTTTAGAGTACATAAATGTTACATGGAAAACATAGAGGACTCCCATATACCTTACCCCCACCCCCTCCTACACCCTCCCGCATTAACAACATCTTTCATTAGTATGGTACATTTGTTACAATTGACGAACACATATTGAAGCATTGCTACCAATCATGGTCGATAGTTTACATTATGGTTTACACTTTGCACTGCACAATTTTACAGGTTTTGGCAAAATGTATAACGGCTTATATTCGTCATTGCAATATCATGCAGAACAATTCCAATGCCCTCAAAATTCCCCATTTTATACCTGTTCTTCCCTCTCCCTCCCCTTAGAACTTCTGATGACCACTGTCTATATCAATGTAAAAGTTCTTCCATTACTAAAATAAGAATAAGTCTACTTTAGTCCATAGTTGCATTACCACCTTATGTTTTTCCATTCCTCAGTCTTGAGAATTTGGGGATGGTGATGCCCACTCTGCTTGAGTTGGACCTCAGATCCCATGGGGCAGATGGATGGAACTATCTTGCTTCCAGTTGTAGACACTTTCTGTTTTTTTGGAATGGGTGTTGTCCATCATCATCCTTTTATTAGTTGTCCTGGGTGAGTCTGATGAACTGGAGAGTAGGTATTGGCTGTAACCCTGCTAAGTTCAGGGCTCAACCAGCATATGAACAGCTGGAATATTTAAGTCTCTTTGATAGATATTTAACAGGTATAGAGGTAATTATAGGTTCAAATAAAAGGTGCAGAAGAGCCATGTGTAGGAAAATTATAAATGAGTCTAACTCTGATACATTGGGGAGAGAGGTTATCATATATTTCAAGGTAAGGCCCACCGATGGGGCGCTGATTTCCTGGGGTTGTCTGCCCCACCTACAGTGTCGATATCTCTAGAACCCTCGGGGGCCCACCTGCTTGAGGCACTGTTTACTGTGGCAGTCAGCGAGATCCTCCTGAGATGTGCATAAGTGTAACCTCTGCAATGATCTCCCAACCCACTTTGAAATCTCTTAGCCATAAAAATTCATTTGTATTTATTATTTCCCCCTTTTAGTCTAGGTTTTTATCCAAATGCATTGTTAGTTGGCTCTTGGTAATAATCCTTCAGTGCCAGGGAATCTTATACCTGGGAGTCATGTCCTACTCCAGGGGGGAAGGTAATGATTTCATGTGTTGAGTTTGGTTTAGAGAGAGGCCACATTTGAGCAAGAAGGAGGCTTTCAGGAGGTAACTCTTAGGCAATATATATTATTAGGCTAAGTTTCAATTTCACAAGAGCAAGGTTCATAAGAACACAGATCAATATCAAGGGTCAAGGTCCATTTTTATATAATGAATTGCCTGTTCCCAACTTTTCCTTATTATTTATCTGATACTTGGTTCTTTACCTCTCAGTGTCTAAGAGTTATTAATATATTAGCTATATTGACCTTTTGCTAATATTTTAGCTATATTGACCTTTTGCTGATGGTTCATGTTGTCACATATATATATGATTTTATTTTTAGGCAGTCAATATTATCAACATTTTCTTTTTTAATTCTGGAAGTCATGACATATTGAGAAAATCTTTTCCTACATTGAGATTAAAGAAGTTATCAATGTGTTTTCCTAATACTTGCATAATTTCATTCTTTTCTTTTTCTTCTTGTGCAGTTAGATAACTAATCTATTTATATTTTTTTCTTTTGCGTGATGCAAGATATGAGCATGATTTTATCTTTTTCCAAAGTCTATCCAGTTGCCCAGCATCATTTATTAAAAGCCCATCTTACCCCCAGTGATTGAGACACCATTTTCATTATTTACTAATTTCCATACATACTGTTGGGTTTTGGTTTTAGAAGTATTATAATGATTTAATTCTGGATAGGATTAGTTCCCAGTATAATAATGTTTAATGTTTCCCTTACTAGTTTTTGATTTTTTTTCTGTATCAAATTTAATATCAACTTGCTGAAATGCATTAAAATGAATTAAAGATATAATTAACTTATGGAAAACTGACATCTCTGTAATGTTGAGTCATCCTATACAAGAACAGGATGTTTTTCCAATTCTTCTGTGTACTTTTGTGTCTTTCAGGTATATTTACAATTTTTTTCTCATATAGGATGTGTGTATTTCATTATAAATATATTCCCATGTATTCAGTCTTCTTTGATGCTATTATAAATGTGGTTTCCTTGACTATTATATCTTCTAACTTGTTCTATTTGTGTTATTGAAAGCTTTTGATTTTTGTATGTTAATTTTATAACTGCTCCCTTAACTGAATTATTATGTGAATTATTTTAATCATGGATTCTCTAGAGTTGTTCAGGAATGCTATCTGAAAATAGGGATAATTTTACTTCATCTTTATCATTCTTATGCCTCTAATAGATTTTTCTTATCTACATGCACTGTCTAATACCAACATACACATTCATGTGGCAATTTGAAATTATTTTATGAATCCCCAAAAGAGAAAGATTATGCTTGTGGGCTGGTCCACACCTGTGGGTGTGATGCCTTTTTGAGATTGGACTATGTCAATGAGGCAGGACTCAAATTGAGTCCCTGTCCCTTGCTGGGTCTGGTATAAATAGATACTCAGACAGACAGATGCAGGAAGAGAGAGCGCTGCCATTTATGATCCTGTCATGTGACAGAGAGAATCTCAAACAGCTGAGGTCCCAAGGAGAGAAGAGCCATTTGCCTGATAGCTCACACCTAAACTTGGGAAGAGAGTGGAACAGCTGAAATTGATATGGAAACCTGGGAAAGACACAAGCCCTCTGCCAGGAGAGAGTAGACTACAGGCTTGCTTAAGCATGAAGCCCCAAGAGGTTGGGACCATGGAGCAGCTCAAGAGGACACAGTGAGCCGGAGGGGAAGGCTGAAGCCTGGGCAGAGATTGGCGGCCATCTTGCTTCACAATGTGGCAACACACGAGGATCAACGTAACTGACTTGGGTGAAAAAGCAATTCTGATGGCGCCTCGGTTTGGACTTTTCATGGCCTTGGGACTATAATCTTTTACCCCAGATGAATCCCTTTTATAAAAGCCAACAGATTTCTGGTACTTTGCATTGGCAGCCCTTTGGCAAACTAAAACCATTAGTAAGAGAGAAAGTGGGCATCTTTCTTAATTCGCCAGGGCTGCAGTGACAAATATCTCACGATGGTCTAGCTTAACAAAAGGATTTATTAATCTCACCGTTTGGGGGGCTAGGCATCCAAAATCAAGGTTTTAGCAGAATTTGTTATCTCTTGGAGTCTGTAGCATCCAACAGTCCTTGGTCACATAGCAATTTCTTTCTCCTGTTTCTGCTCCTCTGATTTGCACTGACTTCTGACTTCTTATTTCTGGATTTTCCTGACTTCTACTTTTGTGCCTGATTTGCTTTGCTTATAAGGATCTCAGCAATATAGATTAAGGCCCACCCTGATTCAATTTGGCCTCATCTAAACAGGATCTTCAAGGATTCTACTCACAAATGAGTCCACACTTTAATAATATCTTCAAAGTTCCTATTTATGAATAGGTTGAAACCCACAGGGATGGGGATTAAGACTTGAACATGACTTTATGGGGGCCATGACTCAATTCCCAACAGCATCCTTGTCTTGTCCCAGATCTTACTAGCTATGCTTCTAGTGTTTTCCCATCAAATAAGCTGGTAATTTCTTATCTGCTTTTCTTGAGGACTAAGGTACATACAGATTTTTGTCATGCTGAGAAATTATACCCTGTGGCAATTTGAGATTATTTTATGAATCCCCAAAAGGGAAAGATTATGTTTGTAAACTGATCTTTTCCTCTGAGTGTGATACCTTTTGATTGTATTAAATTCAGCTGAGAGGCCTTTGATTAGATTACCTAAGATTAGAGCTTTTTTATTTCACTACATCAGGTTGTGTCCCTGCCCCCTTGCTAGGTCTGATATAAACGGACACTCACTCAAGAAGACTCACAGAGGAGAGAACTTTGTCATTTTGATCCCGCTATGTGACAGAAAGGAGAAGGCTCAAACAGCCAAAGCCCCCAGGAGTGATGGATCATTCGTCTGATAGCTTACAGTGACCTTGGGAAGAGAGCCGAGACTGATATAGGAAGCCCTGAAAGCCCTTAGAGAAAAGCCCTATGCCATCCTGGAGCTGAGATTGGGAAGAAGCTGGGCTCACAGAGCCTCAAGATGAAGAGGAAGCCCAGAGGGGAAGTGAGAAAGTCCTCTTATGGTACCTTGTGTTGGATTTTCCACAGCCTTGGGACTGTAAGCTTTTACCCCAAATAAGTATCCTTTATAAGCCAACAGATTTCTGGTACTTTGCATTGGCACCTCTTTGCCAAGCTAAGACACCCACCAATCTTTCATATTGCTCTAATCATTGGCATTGGCATCCCTTTGGTGGACTAATACATCTGCCAAAGCTTATTTTCTTGAGTGTTGAATTTGATCAAAGTCTTTTTCTGCATTTGTGGAGATAATTACATATTTTAATATCAATTAATATACACAAGGCATTCAAGGATTTCCTAAAGTTGAACCAATTTTGATTTCTTGGAATAAATTCCAGTTGGTTGTGCTGTATTAATTTCTTAAGATTGTGTTTTATTGTTTTCTAGTATTTTAATACTATATTTGCATCCATATTAATGAATGATATTTATCTGTATTATTTTTCTTTTACTGTCTTTAGGAGGTTTAAATATAAGTGTAAGATTTCTTTGTAAGAGTTATTTGGAAGTTTCCTTTCCTTATCAATATTCTGAAATTATTTATAGACCTTTAGGACTATCTGATATCTGGGAAACCATGGGCTTGGCACTTTATTTTTAAATACCTTAATTGCATACCTTTTTAAAAAATGCCCATTTATACTTTCTAACTCCATTGGGGTCAATTTTACATAATCTATATTTCATTATGAATTTATACATTTCATTAGGTCTTAAATTTATATGCACAGAGGTCTGAAAATAGTCCTATGAATTTTAAGAGTTCTTTTATTTCAGTAGTTATTTTTCCTTGTCATTTCTTATTTTGTATATTTGTGTTTTCTTCCTCCCCCCTTTAATTTTGTGTCAAGTTAACAAGTCGTTTGCCAAATTTTTTGACTTTTGTAAAAAGACAGGATTTTGCTTTATTTATTAGGCCTTCAATTTATCTCCCACCTCATTAATGTCCACTTCTATCTTTAATATCTCTTTCTTGTCCTTAATTTGTTTTGCCTTATTCTTTTCCTCATGCTTAGAGATAGATATGTATTTCTTTTATCTTTATCTTTCATAATAGTATTTAGTGTTTTTTAAAATTTTCCAGCTGCTAAAACAAATGCCATACAATGCGTTGTCTTAAAAACAGGAATTTATTGGCTCACAGTTTTTCAGAGGCTAGAAACTTTGTTTCCTCTCAGAGTTGATTTCTTCTGGCTGGCCAGCAACCTTTGGTGTTCCTTGGCTTTCTGTCACATCGCCATGCATGTGGCAGCATCTTCTCCTTTTTTCACCCCAGGTTCTGTTGATTTTCAGGTTCCAGCTGCCCCTCATGGCTTCTCCTTCTGTGTCCAGTTTCCTTTGCTTATAAGGACTTCAGTCATATTGGATCAAGGCCCACTCTCATGCAGTTTGGGCTCACCTTAGCTAATAACATCTTCAAAAGTCCTATTTATGGGTTCATACCTACAGCACCAGGGGTTGGGACCAGAACATGTCCTTTGGGGAGAACATGATTCAAACCCCACCCAAGTGCTATACTTTTTCTCCTGCTTTTAATGTATACATTCTGTTATGTAATATTTTTATGATTATGTTTGAAAAAAATTCTGTAATTTCAGGTTTTATTTCCCATTTCATGCAAGAGTTGTTTAGTAAAAGTCTATATAATTTATAGATGGAAGGGCATTACTGCAGTTTTGACATTTATTTCATTTTGATTTTTGTTAGTAACCTCTAGTTATATTGCACTGTGAATAAAGAGAATTGTTTGTAAATTTTCTGTTTTATAGATATTCCTTAAAATTTATTTGTGACCTAATATATTATTAGTATTTGGGAATGTGTTGTGGGTCTGTGACAATAAAGTGTATTTTCTATATGTAGGGTATAGAGTTTGATATTTATGCTTAACATATAACTTATTTATTGTACATTTTCGATCTCCTATCTCCTTATTTTCTTTCTGACAACTTGATTTTCTTTTTCTGAGAATGGCATATTAAAGTCTCCTATTATTAATGTGTTGCTATCTATGTCTCTGCATCCTCTGTAGCTTTTGATTCATAAATGTGGTTGCTATGTTACTTGAGCTAAAATATTGATGTGTTACATCTTCATTGTGAATTGTGAGTTTAGTGTTAAAAAGCTTTTTTACTTGTCACATGTAATGCTTATTGTCTTGAATTAATTTGTTACCAGGAACATTACCACTGCTCTTTTTTATGCTTTGCTTTGCTTAGTATACTTTTGTCCTTCTGTGTTTTTAGCCCTCCGTAATCACACGTTTAAGGTGTGTCTCTTGTATACAATATACAGTTGGGTCTTATTTGTGAGCCAAATTAAATTTTAGAGTGATGTATCTCAGAAAATATGTTTTAAACTTAATCCATTCCTGTGGGTTAAAGCCATTGTAATTTTGATGAGGTTACTTCAGTTAAGGAGTGGCCTATCTCAATCATGATGGTTCTTAATTCTATTACTGGAGTCTTTTCGAAGCAGAATGAAATTCAGACAGAAGAAAAGCTGACCCAGAATGGAACCCAGAAGAGAAGGGTGAGACATTGCCATGTGCCTTGCCATGACACAAGCTAAGGGCCAAGGATCACTGGCAGCCAGCCCCCAAATGCCACTGTCTTCAAGGAGAAAGCATCACCTTGATGGTGCCTTGATTTGGACTTTCTTTCAGCCTCAAAACTATAAGCAAATCAATTTTCATTATTTTAGCTGAACCATTGTACAGTGTTTGCTTGAGCTGCCTAGGAAATTAAAACAGGTCCATTTACATCCATTGATAAAACTGCTATGTTGGGTCTTAACTCTGCAATGATATTTTAAAATTGTCTTTATTTTGTTATATTTGCTATGGCTCTTTCTCTGTAAGATATGTATTATCTTTATCTAATCTGTATGGATATTTTAAGAAGCTCTTTATTTTTGTTGCAGTGGTTACCTTGAGAATGCTAAGGTCCTTGTTGTCTTTTCAACCTTTTATTATTTGGTTTATCAATTTCATTCAGTGTCCTTTCATACCAACCTATTTTTTATACAACAATGAGCTTATTTTATTTTCCTTTTACCTTCTCCCTTCTCCTTACATTATTCGTTACATTATTTCTATCTTGTGATAACATATAACATTTGCAGAATGGTTTCCCACCCTTGTCGCCATTTTTATTACAGCTTTTGATGTATATTTGCAAATTTAAAAATGCTCACCATTGGTCCTTTTGATGAAGTTTTCCCAGTTGTACCTCGGTTGGGTGAAGCTCATCCTGCAGTGTTGCCAGATGGTAAATATTCTTGACTTTTTGGGTGATATGATCCCTGTCAGAACTGCTCACCAATATTACTGCATGAAAGCATCCATAAACAATACATAAATGAAAAAGAGTGGCTATTCCAATAAAACTTTATTTGTGAAAATAGATAGCATACTAGATCTGGCCATGGGTCACAGTTTGTCAACCCTTGCTCTCGGAGATTCCCTAAGAAAGGGTGATTGATAAGGAATTTCTTAAAATTCTTATATGTTTAAAACTGTTTACTGTAGCCTTGTTATTTGAAGGTTGAATATAAAATTCTTGGGCCCCACTTTCTTTCATTGAGGTTATTTATTTTTTTTAAACAATGTTGTGCCATTGTTGCCTTGCTTTGTTTGTTGATTTTGATCAGTCTTAAACCACTCAAATTATTTTTGCTTTTCTAAGTTATTTGGCAATTTTGCCTGGAGGCTTTGCTTTGAGGATTTTATCTCCAGCTTTAAATTCAGAGTTTATCATTTAAGGTTAATGTTCCCAAGTTTTCAGCAAACCATTTCAATGTGTAAATTTAGGCCCTTTTCTAATTCTAGAAAGTATCTTGGATTATATATATAAAGTTGGGTTATATATAAGCTCTGTTTCATTATTTTTATTTGTTTTACATTGTTTCTTGCTAAGGGAGTCCAATGTTACAAATATTATTCATTCTTGCTTCTCTATAGTGGTCCCTAACAAGTTTTTTGATTCTGTTTTCTCTTTGGCCCCTGGTAATTTATTCTTTTTGAAAATAATTTTGAATATTTTCTTCCACTTCTCTCTTGAATTTATTCAACTTGCTTTTTTTTCCTCCTTTTTCCTTTTTTGTCCATTCTGGCCTTAGATTTTATATTTCTGAATTAAGGTGATGATTTATATCTCAAATACTTGTTTGAGTATATTTAATTATGTGTGGAGTATTGGGTTAGAGCTTTCTTCTGTTTCATGGGTGTTTTATTGGGGGACATTTCCCTCCATCTATATGTGCTATTTGATTTCCTAATTATTTTTATTTGTGTGTTGGTTTTTTTTGCGGTAGTTCTCTATGGATTTGTTGACCTTCTTCATCGCTATGATAATGATGTGTTTTAATGAATGCTGGTTTATGACACCCTATTTTGTCAGTATAGCAACGTCCAAGTATTTTAGCTTTCATTTTTGTTTGCTCAATTTTGTCTGTTTTTTTGTTGGCGGGAAGAGGAGTTGCAAGTCCTCTAATTTTGCGATTTACCTTTGTCTTATAAGACCCCAAGTATTTCCCTTTACCTCTTTTCCCTTCACTATTCAATTACTAAAGCGTACTTCACTTTTTCTGCCATTTTTCCTTTTCCCAAAGTTTTGCATTTCAAAGACTGACCCTTTAACTCATGCCTGAGTCTAAAAGATTTACATGCTTTAAACTCCCTTTCTTATAATCCATGCTTTTATTCTCCTAGGGTCTTTTTTTTTTTTTTTTTTTTTTTTTT
>JAQZBX010108958.1:0-10505 GCA_029593785.1 Cabassous unicinctus
GAATCTGGATAACTTGAGCATTAAAATAAATGATAGTAATGAATTATAACCTTCTGAATAAAATAAGAAACCATGAGTCCAGAGTGATATAAATAAATTCTTGAATAAATTGAAAGTTTAATGAGGAACAGGACAATTACATTCTCTCAAAGTACCTCTTCACAAAATATTTCTTAATTACAAGGAGACTAAAGAGTACCTGTGTCGTGGAGTAGCTGAGCAGATACTACCTTCATCAAATGATCAAAGTTAATTTGTGATAGGACAAATCAAAATCATTTGCTACCCAATAAGGTGCTGTGAGAATACAGCATCACTTCTACGATGTTCCTACCAAAGATGCTCAATCTTAATCTAATTGTGAGGAAACATCAGACAAATCCAAACTGTGGGACATGACACAAAATACTGGCCTGCAACCTTCAAAAGTATCAAGGCCTTGAAAATCAAGGAGAGACTGAAATACTCTTGCAGCTTGAAGGAGACTGTAGATGTAAAAACAACCACATGTAGCCCATGATTGTGAACTATATCTACTATAAAGGACATTATTGAGACAACTCAGGAAACCTGAATGAGATCTATGGATTAGATGGTAATTATATAGCATTATTAATTTCCTGAGTTTGATGATTTTATTGTGGTCATGTAGGAGAATTTCCTATTTCCTTGTTTATAGGAAATGCACACAGAAGTATTTGGGGTTGACAGTAACTTATTCTCCAATGCTTAAGAGAGAAAAAACTTTCCTTTTACTTTACCTATAACTTTTCTGGCAATTTGAGATAGCTTAAAAATAAAAGTTTTGACATATAGGTCTTGTATATTACAAAGGTTTTTATTTTCAGGGCTGTTGCAAAGAAGGTTCATAGTACAATCCAGAAAATTAAGAAGGAGGGAAAGATGTCTGAGTGTTTGTTAAAAGCCTTGCTGAATTGTAAAACTTTTGAAGAACTAGAACATGTGGTAAGAACCTTTTTTATCTTTTTACTTAATATCTGAATGAATTATGATTTGGGTCTTTTTATATATAAAGAAGACCTGGAAATAAAAAGCTAAAGTCAGCAGCCATCATTATTTAATTCAATGAAATATTTATTATTCAGTTAAATATCTATTGAGTGCCTCTTTTTTGTGCCAAGCACTTGAGTTTACAAAGATGAATAATGCATACTCTTGTCCTCAGGGAATTCTCTTTTAAGTGGAGAAGAAGGGGAGTGGGTTATACTTTTATAAGTTTGAAGCTTAAGGGAGAGGGCCGAGCTGGAGACCTAGATATAGACATCTTCTGCATGTAGCTGGAAATTAAAATCATGTGATGAATGGAAAAAGTCATTCAAGGAGAGGTTGTGGGGGAGCATGTAAGGATACACCATTGGGAAACACAAATTTTTGAAGTGTGGGTGGAAAAAGGGGGAAACCAAGAAGGAGACATAGAAAGAATGGTCAGAGAAGGCTGAAGAGAGTTAGGAGATGATGGCACCATGGAAGACAAGGGAAGAAAGTTTTAGGGGGAGTTGATGATCAATAGTTAAATAATTAAGTGCAGCAGGGAGGTTTGGTAAGATAAGGGCTGAAAATGTATACAGTTATCCTTTTCACATTGTGATCTGGAAAATCCACGTAAAATGTTTTGGCCTTCCCTTTGTACCAGAGAAGAAGTCTGATTTTTTAATTTTTCTTTTATGGGGTATTTACAGTACCTTATTGTAAAATTTGGGTATATTTATGGTATTAAACGATAAAATATGTTGATATACAATACTATACGTATATTTTGTGCATTTCTGCATTTCTAAACTTTTTATGTGTCGTCTGTTGGCCTTTGCGTGTCGTCTGTTGCTTCCACAAAAACTCCCATTTAATTTCTTATGCCAACTTGCGATATATTGAAACCTTGATGGGGAAAGTCGCTATGTGGAAGGGATAACTGTATTGTTAACTAGGGAATCATTACAGATCTTTGTGATACTACTTTCAGCAAAGTGGGAATAGAAGCCAGGTGACAGTGGATTGATTGAGGAATTATTGTGAGTTAAGAAGTAGAGGCATTGAGTGTTGACAACTGAACTTTTAGAGGAGCCTGGTTAAGTAGAGGAGAGGAGCTGACCATCAGGCAGTGACTTTTTTTTCCCACTGTTCCTGGAAGTACTGCAATACCAGGTCAATGATGCTTGAAGTGGACTGAGCAAGCTCCTATTCCATCTCCCTGCTCCAAAAATCCATTTAATATATTGTCCTCAGATAGAGGACGTATCAAATATTAAACTTTTAAGAACAAATACAACACTTGATCTTAGCCAAAAGGCCAAAAAGTGATGGGCATTTTCTAAGATGAGTGAAACCAAACAAATAACTAATTTTAAGTATATAGTAAAGTATAAAGAATAAGATAAGGAACAACTATCTTCATACAGTCAGCATTTATTATCTGGTTAGTGTTAATTCATCTCTTAAGGAAGAGAAAAGAATTGAGAAAAGGGGTCTTTAGCATTCTCAGATAAATTTTGTCCTTTAATTCTGTATTCTGACTTTAACTTTGCTTTTCAAAATGGCATCATTAGTATGTTTTCTGAACTTTCTTTCTAGTCAGCCCCATATAAAACTGGGAGCAAAGGCACCAAAGCCCAGAGAGCAAAACAGTTGGGATTAGAAGTAGCAGCCAGGACACTGCTTGAGAATCCAGGGATGCTCAATCTGCTTTCTTATATTAGACCCAATGTGAAAGGTATGGATTTGCCTTATAGAGATCATTCTGTTTCAGTCTCTCTCTGTCTCTTTTTTTTTTACTTTGAAAACTTGTGTTAAAAAAAGTTGTTTTCATTAAGTAATGACTATACAAAAGAAAATTATAGCTGATAAGGAATGAATAATATTAATATAACAAATTCCTGTATACTTACTGCTTAGCTATTCAGTGCCTGTGTTAGTCTTTTGCCCATTTTTCTTTTGAGTTGTTTCCTCTTTTTCTTATTAATTTAAGTTTTTTTAGATATACTTTGTCATTTATGTATGTTGCAAATGTCTTCTCCTAGTTCATAACTTGTCTTTTCATTTTCTTTATGCTGTTTTTTGATAAATAGGAGGTCTTAATATTACTGTAGTTAATGTATTAATCTTTTAAGATAATTGCTTTTTTCTTTTTAAAGAAATCCCTTCATATTGCATGATTTTTAAGGTTGTCCTTTATTCTTTGAAAGATTTTATTCTGTTTCTAAAAATTTAATTACAAAAGTTGTATTTATTTTTTAAAAAGTATTTCAACAATTCTCACATGCATGGATTATAGTGTCTTACTCTCACATTTCCACTCTCCAGCAGTAAAGAGTTGTGTCTTTTTCTGAAGTTTACTTCCAAGTGTATCTTTCTGTCCTTGTGTGTGCACCTGGACAGGGTAGGGGGGGAGGATTTTTAAGAAAATCCCAAGGAAAGTGGCTACTGATATATGTCAAGATGCACTGGTTTTATTGTCAAAACAGAGTCCTAGAGTGACAGCCTCCTGGGTAAGATTGGCTTTTGTCAGACATTCTCTTTTAGGATTGAATGGGGAAGTTGATACTCTGATTGTATTCCCTACTCTCATTATACTTTCTTCTGGCCTTCTGTTGATTCTTTAAGCTGGAAAACTTAAATGTCTGTAGAGGGCACTCTCTGATAACAAAATCCATAGTTTGTATCAAACTGTAGAAAATCATAACATTCCTTAACCTGTTTTTGTTTGAACTAATTCAGCAAATGTGAATTTGTGATTTAAAAAGTTGAGTATGTGTGTCTGTAAAAACACAAATATCTCTTCATACACCAATACACATATCTTAATATGTTTTGATAAGAGTAGTAATGAAAAGAAAAAGCCAAATAGGGTTGTTTGAATTAGAGACGAGTTGGAATGAAGGGCAGTAATGAAAAGAAAAAGCAAAATAGGATTATTTGAATTAGAATTTGGTTGGAATGAGTAAAATTCAAATTTGTTTTTTTTTTATGTGCATTTATAGTTAGGTTTCAAATTATTGCAACATTTAATATTTTAATAGTAGCTGAAACTAGGAAGCCAAGCAGCCAAGCATTTTTATTAGAATGGAATGGCAGAACTTTCAGAATGTTAGATGCCCAAAGGTTTATTGCCCGTTTTTATTTCTGGTTATCTCCTTATGGCCGTCTTCCTTTCTTTTGCTTCAGTCCTCCAGCCCCTTTGGTACAGAGGTCTCCTTAGTTCCCATACACACTGAGTAGTTCCCATACTGTTGGGTAGGTTTTTGATAACCATATCTCTTTTCATTGTCATCTATGGTGCTGCTCCTGGAATGATGATGGATACATGGTGATACTTGTAATGGGGATAGGTCAGCACAGTTTTAGCAGTACTAGCAATCTATCAGGACTTTCTGTTTGCCTCACTCCCTCTGTACTTCACCCTAATCACAAGGGTAGAAGAATCATAATTCCAAACCAGCTAGGTACTGCTTTCTAAAGTTTTCTTGGAATGTTTTTTCCTTCTCTCTGTCTCCTCATTCTTTATGCTGCACACATACTCATGAACACCCTTAATTCTATTACTGTTTTTCTAAAGAAGAAGTATTTTCATCAATCCTCAAAGAAAAAAACTAGATATTTCTAGTTTTTCTTATTCCCCAGTAGAAGATACTTCTTGCTTACCACAGGTCAACAAGAATTTGATCTGAATCAAAATGTTATACTGTGCCACAAATGGACTATGTCCTAGGATATCCAAAATATCCCTATGTTATATACCAGGAGGAGTAGCTGATTGTTCTGTTGTGTGTAAGAAGAGGTAGCCTTAGGGAGCTTCTGTTTCCCACATGATCCCGGGTTCGATCCCCAGTACCTCCTAAAAACAAAAAGCAACAAACAAACAAATGAAAAAACCAACTCAGGGGAGCTGATGTAGTTCAGTGCTTGAGCACCAGCTTCCCACATAACGAGATCTGGGTTTCAGTCCCCAGCCCTGGTACCTCAAAAACAAACAAACAACTTTTTTTTTTTTAAAAAAAGAAGATGTAGCCTTAGTCTAGGTAAAGTGAAAAGAAATGTTGGCTCTTCAATTTTTGTTACATCTGTGGAGGTTTAGAGAATCTGTAGCTGGAGAGATTTTACTACAAAGCAAGGGAAATGATTTTCTGGTTCTGTGGACCTTATTTCCTCCTGTTTCCACTGAGGCAACTAAACATTTGGAACTCCTGTTATTTTTGGCTGTATTAAGCCCAAAAGATAAATTGTTTTTGATTAGGGACAGGAGCTTTTTCAAAACACACAGGATTCTTCCCTTTCCAATCCTTTTCTTCCTGGTTAGACTGAGAGGGAGGAGATATGTAATTTGAAAGAACTTCCCAAATGATTCTGACAATTTCTACTTCCCATTGAGAACCACTGTTCTAAAGGTAGACAACGACACCTCCCAGCATTAATTTTTTAAAACTTTAATGAGAGATACTCTGTGTCACAACTATTCTAGGTGATTTACATATACAAACTTCTACATCTCAAAGGTGATTTGTTCTTGATAATTTCCTCATAGGAAAATTCTCTTAAAATGTAAACAGAATTACTGTTAATTTTATTGACCAAATTTCTTTCTTTACATTTCTTTAATGTTAAATACAGTTATTTCAATAGTTTACATTAGTTATTATAATACAACCCAATAAGGCATTTTCTCTTTATAAATTACTCTCTATAATTATTTATATTATTTTGTTCTCTTTGGCTTTTGTACCTATTACTCATTAAAACTACTCAGGGCAAAAAATTATGAAACTCAAGATTTTTGTATAATTGAGGTGTTAATGCAAAAACTACCAAGTAGAACAATAAAGATAAAAGAAACAAAAGGAAAAATGTAAATGCTCTCATGGTGTAAGTTGATAACACAGGGGCCATGATTTTTAAGATTTACTGCTGTGAATTAGCAAACCAGAAGCACCTGGAGAAAACTTAATGCACCAAGTGGCACATTATTCAACTCTGAAGATGACCAAGCATATGGTGGCTCTTGTTTTGCGCAGGGCTTGATTGCTTACAAGACTTGAGAAATTCAAATGATTAATAAAAAATGCAAATAAGCCAAAGTAGGAATATTAATAAAATTGATTGTAAAGAAGAAATTTTGTAACTGGAAGGAAATGGTATATCCATATAACTCTGTTAATACATATTTCCCATATTTCTGTTAATTCTTGTTTAATCTTTGCAACCACTCCATGAAGGAAGTACTGTTACTGAGACAGAGAAATCAAGTAATTTGCCCAGAGTCTCACAATTGGCAAGTGGTGGAACCAGGATTAGACCAGGCAGCTGGCTCCAGAGCTGCCATTTTTACCACTAGGGTATATATTATGTAAAGGGCCTGTATTACTGCTTTTAGAGATTGATTTTTTATGCAGAAGGAAGCTAGTCACTGCTATGATCCCTTTCTGTCTTAAGTTTTTCAATTTTAGGTTTTATTTTGACTGGAATAAAATTATTGTGATTTAATTATAGACTTTAAAACTAATCTTACAGTTTTTGTTTTTGTTTTCCCAATTACTCTTCTTCTAAAGGGCTTTCAGTGCTCCAGGATATTGAAACAGGAGTGCAGCATATTTTGGCAGACATGATTGCAAAAGACAAAGACACGCTTGACTTCATTCGGAAATTGTGAGTAACTCTTTTATAAAAGGTTTTCTGCTTTGTGGAATCATGCTGTTAAGGTTAGTGCTAACACTAGTGTTCATTAAAATCATTTCTTTTCAGATTCCTTTTTTAGTAGCAGAACTCTTTGTTCAAACAACAGAACTCTAATATATAAAACAGATAAAAGGAAAGTTGCTTTAATTGAATTCTGGGCAGGGAGCCTGGGTCTTTGCCTACTCGCCCTCCTTAGCTGAGGCTCTTCAGGGGAAGTTTCTGATGAACTCAGTTTAAAAATCACTGCATCAGATAGTATATACTAGACAATAATTCATATTCATTTAGAGTGTGTAGCATTAGTTTTTAAACATATTATGATGTATATACTTAATTTTGTGATAATTCATTTCTGTTGTTTACCCTTGATTGGATTAACTTGAGAATGTATAATAGCAGGTATGGATAAAATTGCTGCCCTCAAGTTGAATTTTAGCTCATGGGGAAGAACATCTTATCCATGGTATCACAGTCCCAATTTATAAGAGATTAAAATTCTTTGACCTAGACCCTACTTTGGCTTGTGGATTTTATGCATCATTAAAAAACAAACAAACCTTAATTTAAAACCCTTTTTATGTACTCTTTCTCTTTTGTGAATAAGAAGAGAAGACATATTTCTACCAGAGTTCTGTTCTTTCTCTCTCTCCATCTCTAGCTGTGTGAGCCAAGCAGAGGAGAGGAAAGGTGGCGATGAACTAGGTGACTACTGATACTTGTCAGGGCTTTTGTGAATGCAAGGGAGAGAACTTTTTTTATTTTCTTAGTTACACTAGCAGGAATGAGATGAAGCTGGAGAATTGACCAGGTTTTTCAATATGTTTTTATAAGTAATTATTTTGCTGAAACTTGGCCAAGTTTTATAAATTGTTTATAATTGTTATTGACATGTCCTCTTGTCTCCCTTCTTTTTACCTTTTAATTAGCTGTGACTACCTAACTCAGTGGTTAGAACAGGAGGATATATAGACCTGAGTTATTGGTCTGATTCCTGTAGATAATTTTGGTCTCTTACATGACGGCAGATGGTATCTGAACTCCTCTAGGCATTTTATGGGGGATATTGGGTTGATAAATTAATAGATCATTAGGACCTTTGTTACTATGAATAGGTGAAGAGTTGGGTCCTCTGATAGTGGGTCAGTAATACTACTTTCATAGTTGGGCAGCATTAAAAAAAAGAAAACTCCAAATTCCCTTAATATTAGTGTAACTTTTTTGCTATCTTTTTTTTTTTTCCCCCCATTTAAGGTGTTTCTTCTCTAAGGCATATAATTAACAGTTTTTTGAACATTTGTCTATCTGAACAGGTGCCAAAATAGATACATTTGTATCCAATCATCTCTTGCAAAAGTATCCTCAAAAAAGGTAAATGAGAAAGATGTTGATAAGTTTCTGCTCTACCAGAATTTTTCATGCAACATAAGAAACATCCAACATCATCAGGTAAATAAGGAAACTGGTAATGAATGCATAGCAGTAATGATAATACATTGGATTTACCTATTAGTTTACTTACTAAGAATTTAAAGAATTTTAATCCATTTTCTTTTTTCTTAATATAAATTCTTATAATATTGTCATTTTCCTCCTTCTTCACAAATTTGGATCTTAGGACCCAGAGAAGTTAGTAAGTGATACTAAGAATTATTAGTATAGCTAACAACATAATGACTCAAGTATTTTGACTCTCTGGCTGGTGATCTTTCCTGTTAGACTCTCTTTTCTACTATATTTGGATTTAAGCTCAAATATAAATCAGAGATAATTAGATTTAGAATAAAATAAAATGTGAGAGCTCTCACTTAATTGTATCATCTATTCATTGATAGTCATGGTATCCCAGTATTTAAATTTCATTTTTCAGTTTCTTAAATGTTTTCTGAAAATTTTTTTCTGATAGTCTACATCAACATTATGGAATGTGGCTTTTAACCCATAGAAGAAAAAAAGAGGAGTTGAAAACCAAAAACATAATAACTCTGGCTTTTATATTTACTATGTGGCAACGTTTACCAGTGTTCTTTATTTGTTCATATGGCTTTGAGCCTAGTGTCCTTTTATTTCAGCTTGAGGGACACCCCTTAGCTTTTCTTGTAGGGCAGATCTACTTTTGATGAACTCCCTCAGTTTTTATTTATCTGACGATGTGTTAATTTCTCCTTTGCTTTGCAAGGATAGATGGGACAGATATAGAATTCAGCACTTCAAATGTGTTATCTCCTTGCCACTTTTTTCTAGACTCCATGGTTTCTAATGAGAAATCAGCTGTTAATCTTATTGAGCTCAGAGAACACCTAAGCATAAACATGAAGAAAAATATACCCCATCATATATTGTTTACACTAACAAATGCAGAATACAAGGAGAGAATTTCGAAAGCTGTAAGAGAAAAGCAACATGTTAACTACAAGGGATATGATATGATTGAGTGCTAAACTCTCATCAGAAGCCATTGAGGCAAGAAGGCAGTGGGTTGAAATACCTAGAGTGCTGAAGGAAAACAACTGCCAGCCAATAATTTTATATCCAGCAGTACTTTCTTTCAAAAATGAGAGTGAGATTAAGACATTCTCAGATAAACAAAAGCTGAGGGAGTACTTCACCACTAGACCTGCCCTACAAGCAATGCTAAAGAGAGTTCTTCATACTGAAATGACAGGGCACCAGATAGTGGTTCAAAGCAGCATAAAGAAATAAAGACCTGTAGTAAAGGTATCCATTTGGGTAATTATAAATTCCAGTAATATTGTATTGTATTGTTGGTATGTAACTCCACTTCTTACTTCCTACAGGTGCTAAAATGCAAATGCATAAACAGTATTGATAAATCTAGGTTTTTGGACATACAGTGTACAAAGATATAAGTGGTAACAAGTACAAAAGAATGGTGGCAGGGTATAGAGGGGTATAGGAAAAGCATATGTACATGCTATTGAAGTTGAGTTGGTAACAAACAAAATATAATTGTTAAATATTTAGGATGTTTAATTTAAACCCTATGGTAACCACAAGGAAAACAGATGAAAAATATATGCAGAGAAAAATGAGAAGGCACTCAATGTGGTACAACACAAGAGAGCAAATAAATGTAAAAGTAGGCTTTAACTGAAGCGAGGAACAAAAAAGATAGAAGACTTACAAAGGCTAAATAGCAAGATGGCAAAAGAAAGATTTTTATTATCATTAGTTACTTTAAATGTTAATGGATTAAACTTTACAGTCAAAAGGCAGAGATTGGCAGAATGGATAAAAAAGCATAGCCCAAGTATATGCTGTCTGCTAGAGACTAACCCTAAAGTCAAAGCTACAAGTAGGTAGACAGTGAAAGGATGGAAAAAATATACCATGTAACCAATATTAGTATAGTTACCCAAAAGAGAGCTGGGATGACTATACCAATATTGGTTATAATAGCCTTTAAATGAAAAACAATTATAAGGGACAAAGATGGTTATTACCTACTGATAAAGGGACCAATTCAACAGGAAGCTGTAATAGTTATAAATATATATGCACCTAACAGCAGAACCCCAAAATATACGAAGCAAAAACCTGACTGATTTTAAAGGAGAAATTGATGGTTCTACATTAATAGTAAGAGACTTTAACACAACACTCTCAATAATGGATAGAACATCTAATCAGAAGATCGATAAGGAAGTATAGGACTTGAATGATACTCTAAACCAACTAGACCTAACAGACATATATAGAACACTGCACCCAAGAAAAACAGAATACATCTTTTCAAGTGCACGTGGATCATTCTCCAGGATAGACCATGTATTTAGTCACAAAGAAGTCTTAATATATTCAAA
>JAQZBX010108959.1:0-10508 GCA_029593785.1 Cabassous unicinctus
TGACTAGTAAGTGTCTTGGCATAGGTCTATTTGGATTTATTCTCATTGGGTTATGGTGTGCTTCTTGGACATGTAGGTTTATTTCTTTCATGAGAGTTGGGAAATTTTCAGCTATTATTTCCTCAAATACTCTTTCTGTCCCTTTTCCCTTCTATTTCCCTTCTGGAACTCCCATGACATGTATGTTGTTGCATTTTGTGTTGTCATTCAACTCTCTGAGCCCCTGCTCAATTTTTTCCATCCTTTTCTCTGTCTGTTCTTTTCTCTCTTCAATTTTAGCTGCTCTTTCTTCGGTATCACTTATTCTTCCTTCTGTCTTTTCGAGTCTGCTGTTGTATGCCTCAAATGTGTTTTTGACTTCAACTATTGTGTCTTTCATTCCCGTGAACTCCATTACTTTTCTGTTCAGGATTTCCAATTTTTCTTTGCATTCACTCAATGTCTTTTTGATGTCATTTATCTCTTTAACTACATTGTCTTTCATCTCATTAATTTTGTTTTGAAAATTTGTGCTCATGTCACTGATTAGTTCTCTCAAATCCTGCATCTCTTCTGGGACTTTGATGTATTCCTTTTCTTGGGCCATGTCTTCTATTTACTTAGTATGGCTCGTAATTT
Source organism: Cabassous unicinctus (assembly GCA_029593785.1). Classification (NCBI taxonomy): domain Eukaryota; kingdom Metazoa; phylum Chordata; class Mammalia; order Cingulata; family Chlamyphoridae; genus Cabassous; species Cabassous unicinctus. Next base: position 619 of record JAQZBX010108959.1, read on the forward strand.
TTTGCTGGTGTTTAGGCATCTGGTTAGCATGTTATTTACTCAGATGCTCAATCTCTCTTTTATAGGGATTTAGTGGCAGGAGGCTGTGAGTTACCACAGCTCTTTGATTTTTGGCTCGACCTGGATTGTTAGGATTGTCTTGTTGGTTGCTCAAAACTGGGCACTGGACCCAATAATTGGTTGTAGAGTCACGTCCTCTAAGGCTTTGGGCAGGGAGGCTATAGAGGCCAGGGAAAGCCTCTCCTACTTATTTTTAATTTTCTTATGTGCTCTTCCTTGGTCTGCCAGGGGATGGTGCTCGTTGGCATCTGTTAATTCAATGCCTGGTCAGAGTGTATTTGTTGTGACACAGACCAGATCAATGTGATAGAGTTTCCTGTCTGGGGGCTAAGAGCCTTGTAATTTAAACTTTGGGAGGCAGCTCTCCAGTCTTCTCTGGCAGCCAGCTCCCTTTTTCCAGCTAGGAAATATTTCCACTACCCTCTGAGTCCTCAACAATCAGTCCCTGCTAGTAGAGGAGGAGATTGGGAGGTTTGTATATCTTTAGCCCCTTGCAGGCTCCAAGGCAAACAATGGTGAAGCCCCACCCAACCTGGAAGGGCTCTCGGGACAGGGCAAACCAAACCTGCAAGTCAAAAGCAGGGTCAGCCCCAGGCTCTCTCTCCCCTCTCCTGTGGAGTCCTCAACAATTAGTCCAGGCTAGAAGAGAGGGAGATTGCAAGGGTCGGATTTCTCCAAGAGGGAGATTGCGAGGGTCGGATTTCTCTAGTCCTTCTTAAGCTCCCAGGGCAAATCAACGTGTGGAAGGGTCTGTGAGGCTCCACAGCACAAATTTGCAGGTCACAACCTGGGTCAGCCTTAGGCTGTGTCCCCCTCTCTCTCCTTTCTTGGAGTGGTAGATACCTGGAGCCCCCTTTGTCTTTAGTGGCAGGCCCAGAGTATGGGGGAGGGTGCTGGCAGCAGCAGCTGCTGCTGGTTCCAACTCAGGGTTCAGTCATCGTGATTTCCCTCTTTTGTCCCTCTCTCCTCTGGGTGGTGTGCAGCCTTCACCTGCTGTCCTAAACTCTAGAATACGTTTTTCAGGGCTGTTTCAGCCTGTCCTCTAGCTATTTTTTTGGAGAAGAGATTTCCATGTCTTACTAGTCCATCATCTTCCCGGAAGTCCCGACTATTTAAAAATGATTTATTGGCACACAGTTTCAGAGTCCAGATGTCTCAGATCAAGGGGTTAGAGAGGTTATGCTTTGTCTCACAGTCTATAGTATTCTGGTGCTGCCGTGCCACAATTCTTGGTTGTTTCTTGGCTTATGTCTCCTTTCTTGTGGCAATCTCTATCTCTTTGACTTTGCTCATTTGCTTTTCAAGGAATTCCATCTTCTTTCTTTAAGGATTCTTGTAATATGGTTTAAGACCCATATTGATTCATTTGGCCACACCAGAATAGGATATCTGAAGATCATATTAAAAAATGAATACACACTATTGCTTACTTTAACACATTAAAATTATTATTTACAAATGAGTCCATGAAAATTGGAGAACATATTAATATTAAGGACATATCTTTTGTTGGGATGCTTCTTTCACTCCATTGCAGTCCTCTTCAGGAATCCAAATGGCATGTTTTCCAGATGTAAAGTGCATAAAATTCTTCCCAATAGCTGTAGCCTTAAGTAACTTCAGTAACAACTCTGAGTCCAAAGTCTCCTTAAATTAAATTATGGATTTAACTGTATTGGGGCAAATTAATGTCCATCAATGAACTTGTTAAACTTATTTGATAAATTCTTTAATTTATAAATAAATTGGTCGTTCAGTTGTAACAGACATTCCCATTATAGATGAAAATAGGTGGAAAGGAAAACAGAAGTGATTGAACCCACAAAGGTCTGAAACCCAGTAGTGCAATCTCCATAAGATTCTATGGTCTGATTCAGAGGATAGGCTCTGAATATGATAAAACTAATCATAATCTATGTACAAGTTTACTTACACAGAGCATATGGTTATTTATTTAATTACCCAAAGCTATGACTGATTTTGACCAATGAACATATTAATTATGTTAAATTCCTCTCCATTTTTGCAGTATGAAATATGCTATATATTCCTGTAAGGTACAAAGCTATAATTACCATTATCTTCATTTCTTTTCAATAAAGACAGATTTTTTAGGCTTTTGTTAAACATATAGGAAGTCCTCTAATCCAGTTTACAACAAACTCTATTTCCAAAATATAATACTTCTTATAATAATTATCAACAAATAATGCTGTAAAAATCTCTCCAGAAGTTGCAGAAATAAAATTTAGGCAACTATTTAAAGGTATTAAAGTATAAAATATTTTACCTTATGGATGAGGGATATATGCTAAAATTTCATGTAAGCTATAATGTCAACTACAGACCATGGTTAGTAGCAATACTTCAATATATGTTCAATTTTAAAAAATGTACCACACTAATGAAAGATGTTGCTAATATGTGAAAGTGAGCATGGAGTATACGGCAATCCCCTATATTTTTGATATAACATTTACGTAATCTAAAGCTTCTTAAAAATTACTGTGTAAATTGAGAATCACCTAAGAGATTAGGATTCTCCTTCTCAAAATAAAGGAAAATATTTCCTCCCTGCCTCCTCCCCAAACATACAAAATCACTTCTGGAACACCTGAAGTGGTAAAAACATCATGGTATGGACATTAAGATAGACATATAGACTAGTGGAACCAAATTGATTGTTCAAAAACAGATCCTCAAATCGGTGGTCAAGTGATATTTGACAATTCTCTCAAAACTACCCAGCTGGGCAGAAGAGTCTATTTAAAAATGGTGTGGGAAGAACTGAATAATCATATCCAAAAGACAGAAAGAGGACCCCTGTCACACCTTATACGAAAATTAACTCAAAATGAATGAAAGACCTAAATATAAAAGCTATAACCATAAACTCCCTAATATAAAATGTATGGTAACATCTTTAATAACTGGTGGTAGTTGGTGGTTTCTTAAACCTTACATTCAAAGCACAGACAATGAAAGAAAGAAAACATGAATAAATGGGAACTCCTAAAAATTAAATAGTTTTGTGCTTCTTAAGGAATTGAAAAGGCAGCCTACTTAATATGATAATATATATCAATAAGGCTTTGGTTTTGATCCTATAGATGATACAACTCAACAATGAAAGGAAAAGAAATGCAATTTTTAAAAATAAGTAAAAGACTTAAATAGATATTTTCCAAAGACAAAATACAAATGGCCCAAAAGCTCATGAAAAAAAGCTTAATATTAATAATAATTAGGGACATGCAAATAAAAAGGACAATGAAATAACATGTTACACCATATAGAATGACCATTATTGAAAAAACCAATCAGAAAAATACAAGTTCTGGAGAGAATGTGAAAGATAAGAACGTTCCTTTACTCTTGGTAGAAATGTAGACTGGTGCAACCTTTGTGGAAGGCAGTTTGGTGATATCTCAGGAAACTAAATATAGAACTGCCGTATGATCCAGCTATCCCTCTACTAGGAATAGATCCAGAAGAACTGAAAACAAGGACACAAATAGACATTTACACACCAATGTTCATAGTGACATCATGCATAATTGCCCTAAGATGGTGAATTAGTCAGCCAAAGGGGTGCTGATGCAAAATACCAGAAATCTGTTGGCTTTTATAAAGGGTATTGATTTGGGGTAGAATCTTAGTTACCAGACTATAAAGCATAAGTTACTTCACTCACCAAAATCTTTTGCCACATATTGAAGCAAGATGGCTGCTAACATCTGCAAGGGTCCAGCCTTCCTCTTCCTCTTAAGGTGCTGTAGTTCCAGATTCTTTCAATATCAGCTGTAGGCTGGGGTATGTCTTATTTCTCTCCCAGGCTCCTTTCTCTCTGGGCTCAGCTACTCTGGTCTCTCCACAAGGTCAGCTACTCTCCTCCCAGGGCCTCTGCTGTGTCTATGGAGCTGTCTCTATTCCTCTGTATTATTCTCCTGTATGTTTACTTCCCAGGGTTCCAGCATCCAAATTCCAGCACCAAAACTCTTCTGCTGTGTCATTTTCTCTGTGATGAGTGGGGACTCAATGTCATACTAATGTGGCCCAATCAAGTAAAAGTGAAACCTCCGAAGAAAATACAATCTAATATTCCCAGAGGAACAGACCAGTTTACAAACATAATCCAATATCTCTTTTTGGAGTTCATAAACAATATCAAACTGCTACAGTTGAGAAAAACCCAAATGTCCATCAACCAATGAATGGATAAACAAAATGTGGTATATATACACGATGTAATATCATACTGCTGTTTGAAGAAATGAAATTGGGGCATATATGACAACATATATGAACCTCACAGACATAAAAAAATAAGCCAGAAACAAAAGGACAAATATTGTATAGTCTCACTAGTATGAGCTAAATAGAAAGAAAAACACACACGCAGTAATCTAGGGATGTAAATGTCAATTGAAAGCAAGCTAGAGAATAATCTCAGTGACTGAATAATACAGTGATTCCAGAGGTGGATGAGAATTTTGTTTAATAGTACAAATAAAAGAATGTTCTTCTGTGAATGAGAATGGATATATGTCACTAATGCAGGGTGGTGGGAATGTGGAGAAGCATGGGAAAAATACAATTAATGTAACCTTTGGACTATAGTTAACATCAATAAAGTAATATTCTTGCATCAATGCCAAAGATGTACTGTGTTAATAATGGGGGGCATGCAAAAAATATGCCACATTTACGCTATGGACCATAGTTAGTGCTAACAGTCTGATGATATCTCATTATCTGTAACAAGGATTCCACTACAGTGTGGACTGTTGGTGAAGGGATGTTGTAGGGAAATTCTACATATGTGCATGTTTGTTTTGTAAGTCCACAACTTCTATAACAAGAATATATTTTATAAACATGGAGATAAAATCTTAAGTATAGATACTAGGAGATAGGATGAAGGATGAGAATGGATACTGATGCTTAACGTAAGTAAACTTTTTAATTATCTTAATTGCAAAAGTGTGGAAATGGTTAAAGTTGGTAATACGTTATAATGAATAAAGCTTATATAAGTAGTTGATAAATATGGTTGTGGATGAAAGGAGTACTCTAGAGATATAAATGTCAATTGAAAGAAAGCTAGACAAGAATCTAAGGACTGTATAACAGTGAGCACAGTATTGGTGAGGATTGTGGTTAATAGTACAAATAAAAGAATGTTCTTCTATGAACTAGAACAAATGTGCATTACTATTATAAAGGGGTACAATAATAGTGTTACATCAGAAAATACAAATAATGTAATTTACAGATCATAATTAAGAGCAATATTGTAATATTCTTGCATCAATGTCAAAGAAGGTACTCATGAATACTAAGTATCAATAATAGGGGATGTGGGATTTTTTTCTATTGGACTAAGGAAAATTTTCTAAAATTTACTGAGGCAAAGAATACACAACTCTGTTATGAAACTGAGAGCCACTGAATGTACACTTTTGTTGGATTGTACAAGGCATGGGGGTATATAACACAGTGAACCATGTGTTGGATAATGGACTGTGATTAACAGTACAAAGATGGGAATATTCTCTCATGAACTATTAAAAATGTACAATACTAATACATGGTGTTAATAATAAGGGGTATTTGGAAAGAATACACCAAATGTAAGCTATGGACCGTAGTTAGCAGTAATATTTTGATGGTGTTCTTTCATAATTTTTAAAAAATGTTCCACAAAAATATAAGGTATTGGTGGAGAAGTATGTATGGGAATTCTGCATATTATGGTTGATTGTTTTGTAAGCTCACATCTCTAATAAAAATACAAAAAAGTGAGAGCTTCAAATGAAAATAATTTATAAGAAATATGTTGAAGAATAGCATCTTTTAAGGTAATTTATTCAAAACAAATTAAAATTTATATCTCCAAAATTGTATAAATATAAAGCAACTCCAATGCAGTAGGTAAAGTCCTTAAATATGAGTGAAGCAATTTGAAATAATATAGACTCAAATTGTGCTGCAACTGGTCTAACCCAATACTATACCCTACTCCCCGTAGGACCAGCACCACTGAACCCAATCACACCACTGTACCACTGTCAAGCTCATCCACTGCACAACTACACTCTTCCACCATACCTTAGATTTTACCCATATGGGCACCAGCTTACCACCCTCTACTCCCTTTCTGTCTCCTATAAACATATCTTCCAGACTCTATCTCTTTGAGTCTGCTCAATTTGCTTAATTCATATCAGTGAAGTGCTGTAATATTTGCCCTTGAGTGTCTAGCTCGCTTCACACAACATAAGGTCTTCAAGATTCATCCATGTTATCTTGTGTGTTAATAATACATTCCTTCTTACAGCTGAGTAATATTCTATTGTGTGTACATATCACAGTTTGCTTACGCATTCATCTGTTGATTGACATTTGTGTTGCTTTCAACTTTAAACAACTGTGAATAATGACACTATGAAACTTTCATGTGCATATATTGTTCATGCCCCTGCTTTCAATGTTTTTGGGTATATACCCAGCAGTGAGATTCCTGGATCATATGGCAGTTCTATATTTAGCTTCCTGAGGAACCATGAAACTGTCCTCCACAATGACTGCCTCATTCTACATTCTCATCAGCAGCGGATAGCGATTTCCTTTCCTCCACATCCTCTCCAACACTTACAGTCCTCTGTTTAATACACTCCAATTTAATGGGTGTAAGGTGATATCTCATTGTAATTTTAATTTGCATTTCCCTATTAGTTAGTGATATTGAGTACCTTTTTATGAGCTTTTTAGCCATTAGTATTTCTTCTTTGGAGAAGTTTCTGTTCAAATCACTTGCCAATTTTTAAATGCATTTTTGTCTTTTCATTTTCAAGATGTAAGATGTATTTATATATGTGGATATTAGGCTCTATTGAATAGCTGTATCTAAAATATTTTCTCCCATTGAGTCTGCTGCATTTTCACTTTCTTGGTAAAGTCCATTGAAGAACAAAAGTTTTAATTTTGAGAGGCTCACATTTATATATGTTTTCTTTTGTAGCTCACAATTTGGGTGTAAAGTTTGTGAAACTATTTCCTGCTACAAGATCTCATAGATCCTTCACTACATTACCATCCAGGAGCTTTATTTTCTTGTCACTTATATTTAGATCTTTGATCCATCTTGAGTTAATTTTTGTATAGGGTGCAAGATGGTGAACCTCTCTCATTCTTATGGATAAGGATATCCATTTATCCAAGCACAATTTGTTTAAGAGGCCATTCTGTCCCAGTTGAGTGGGCTTAGTGGCCTTTTCAAATATCAGTTGTCCATATATTCAAGGATCTATATCAGAACTCTCATTTATGTTCCATTTGTCAGCATGTCTATCTTTGTGCCAGTTCCATGCAGTTTTGACTATTGTAGCTTTGTAGTATGTTTTAAAGTCAGATAGTATGATACCTCTGATTTCATTCTCTTTTTCAATATGTCTTTGGCTATTCAGAGCACCTTGCCTTTCAAAATCAATTTAATACTTACCTTTTCCAATTCAGTAAACAATGCTGTAGTAATTTTTCTTGAGATTGCATTAAATCTGTAAATCATTTTGGGTAGAAGAGACATCTTAGTGTTTAGTCTTCTTATCCATGAACAGGGAATATTCTTCCATTTAATTAAGTCTTCTGTGAATTCCATTAACAGTGTTGTGTAGTATTGTGGTACAAGTCCTTTACATCTTTAGTGAAATTTATTGCTAGATATTTGATTCTTTTAGTTGCTGTGGCAAATGGAATTTTTTTCCTTGATTTCCTCTGTGGATTGCACATTATTGGTGCACAGAAATTCTATCATTTTTTGCTCATTAATCTTCTTACCTGACATTTTACTGAACTCATTTATAAGCTTTAGAAGCTGTGTTGTATATTTCTCAGTACTTTCTATGTATAGGATCATGACCTCTGCAAAAAGTGAGATTTTTACTTCTTCCTTTCCAATTTAGATGCCTTTCATATCTTATCTTTGCCTAAGTGATTGAGCAAGTACTTCTAACACTATGGTGATTAAAAGCAGTGATAGTTGGCATCCCTGTTTTGTTCCAGATCTTAGAGGAAACGCTTTTAGGATTTCACCTTTATATATGATAGCTGTGGGTTTTTCATATATACCCTTTATCATATTGAAGAACTTTCATCTTTTGAAGCGATTTTATCAGGAAAGTATGCTGTCTGTTGTCAAATGCCTTTTCTGCATCAATAGAGATGATCATGTGATTTTCTTTTTCTCATCTGTTACTGTGGTGTATTATATTGATTGATTTTCTTATGTTGTATCATACTTGCATACCAGGGGTAAAGCCCACTTGGTCATGGTGTATAATTAATTTGATGTGTTGTCGAATACAATTAAAAATGTACAATTACTTTGTTTAGAATTTTAGCATTTAGGTTCATTAGAGACATTGGTATATAGATTTCCTTTCTTGTGCATTTTTGTGTGGCTTTGGTATTAAGGTGATGCTGGCATCATAGAATGAGTTGACCAGTGTTCCCTAAACTTCTATTTTTGAAAGAGTTTAAGCAGGATTTTGTGTTAGTTATTTCTGGAATGTTTGGTAGAACTCACCTTTGAAGATGTTTGATCCTGGGCTCTTCTTCGTTGGGAGGATTTTGATGATGAACTCAATCTCATTAGTTGTGATTGGTCTGTTGAGTTCATTAACTTCTTCTTTTGTCAGTTTAGCCTATTTGTGTGTGTCTGGGAATTTTTCCACTTCCTCAAAATTATCCATCTTTTTGGCATATAGTTTTCAAAGTATCCTCTTATGATACCTTTTATTTCTGTGGGGTCATTTGTTATATCCCCTTCCTTATTTCTTATTATGTATTTGCCTCTTCTCTCTTTTTCTCATTGTTATTCTAGCTAAGGGTTTGTGAATTTTATTAATCTTCTCAAAGAAATAGCTCTTTTTTTCTAGTGCTTTCTTATTTTCAGTTTCATTTAGTTCTGCTTTAATGTTTGCTTGTGCTTCCTTTGGGGTTAGTTTGTTGTTCATTTTCTAATTCCTACAGTTGTGCAGTTAGATCTTTGATTTTAGCTTTTCTTCTTTAATATTATCTTTATGGCTATGAATTTCCCTTCAATACAGCTTTTGCTGCATCCCATAGGTTTTGATACATGGTGCTGTCACTTTCATTCCTTTTAAGGTAATTACCAATTTGTTTTGCAATTTCCTCCTTGACCCACTGTCCAAGAATGTGTTGAGTAACTTCCATGTCTTTTTGCCTAATCTGCTTCTCTGCCCCTTACTGATTTCCAGATTCATTCCATTGTTGTCAGAGGAATGTCGTTGTATAAGTTCAATCTTTCTGAATTCATTGAGAGTTGTTCTGTGGTCTAGCTTGTGGTCTATCCTGGAGGATGATCCATGGGAACTTGAAAAGAATGTATAACACATGTATTTGGGTCTAATATTTGGTATATATCTCTTAAGTCCAGATCCTCTAAAGTATTATTCAAGGTTTTTGTTTCTTTATTGAGCCTCTATCAAGATGTTCTGTCTAATGCCTACAATGGTGTATTAAATTCCTCCACTATAATTGTAGAGGAACCTATTTCTCTACTTAGTTTATCCAGTGTTTGCCACATGTATTTTGAGGTGCTATGTTTAGTGCATAAATGTTTATGATTGTTCTTTCTTCTTGATATATTACCCCTGTAATTAATCTATAGTAGTAATATTTGTCTCCTACAATAGTTTGGCATTTAAAGTCTATTTTGTCAGATATTAGTATAGTTACTCCTACCGATTTTTGGTTTTTGTTTGCATGTAAAATTGTTTTCCAGCCATTCACTTTCAGCCTCCTTG